>NQLW01000055.1:865193-931152 GCA_002312845.1 Kalanchoe fedtschenkoi
ATAAATTTAGACCATAAAATAATCTGATAAATATAGGAGCAATTTTGGTGAATATACAAGCAATTCTGGTGAATATCCAATGAATTCTGATGAATATGGAAGCAAAAATAATAATTTTAGACCATAAAATAATCTGATAAATATAGGAAAAATTCTGGTGAATATACAAGCAATTCTGGTGAATATCCAATGAATTCTGATGAATATGGAAGCAAAAAAAATAAATTTAGACTATAAAATAATCTGATAAATATAGGAAAAATTCTGGTGAATATATAAGCAATTCTGGTGAATATCCAATGAATTCTGATGAATATGGATGCAAAAAAAATAAATTTAGACCATAAAATAATCTGATAAATATAGAAAAAATTCTGGTGAATATCCAATGAATTCTGATGAATATGGAAGCAAAAAAAATAAATTTAGACCATAAAATAGTCTGATAAATATAGGAGCAATTCTGGTGAATATATAAGCAATTCTGGTGAATGTGGAGACATTTCTGATGAAGGATAAGGTGTAACACGTTTTATTGTTAAATCACAAAAAACGACGTCGTTTTGGTGAAATAAGAAATGAAGACACTCAAATTGTATGAAACGACGCCGTTTTGATTAAAATCAAAACGACGTCGCTCAGGGAAGTAGGTACTCCCGGAGTACACAAGAATTTGCGCAATAAAGATGTACACCGTGTCTTCACGCACAAATTGGTTTTGTAAAATTTTTAGAATCTTTATATGTTGTTTAATGGGCATTGTGACTAAATTTCTAGTAGTTTCGATGTGCACAAACAATTTAGTATGCAATGTCACACTTTAGACAACTGATAACTTTTAACACACAAAACTAGATTTGATAACATCTCAATTGACATGTAAATTTCCCAGAGTATTAATTTCGCGCATGAAAAAAATGATATTTTCTTCCAATTTAGAAAATTAATAAGGAATTGTTTTCAGTAATGTCATGCAAGTTTATAGTAACTTAAAATCATGGTGATTTTCATCAAAACAAAGGTGATTTTCATCAAAACAACGTGATTTTGGTTTACTTTTTATTAATAATTTATTATTAATAAATTTTTCATTTATTGATAGATTATCAATTCATTAACCACCCTTGTAGCAATTCATTTGACTATTTGGGATTATAATCTAATGATAAATATTTCAACACATGACGTATTTGATAGGATTATTATCCCATCGTGCTAATCTAGTTTACAGTCATTCAAAATCATGGTGGTTTTGATGTAAACTATGGTGGTTTAGGAAGAAAACTAGGTATTTTGACAAATATATTGCCTGTATTTTCATTTGATTTTAATTCAAGTACTGAATTTTATAAATTTTCAATTCAAGTACTCAAGACTAATTTGAAACAAAAAAATATATTATAATTCATCTGATTAAGTTTGGATTCTTAATATCATGGAATAAACTATCTCATTTATAGTGTTGGTGTACTTAATCCTATGAATTGTAGTGTTTTTTTTTCAAAATTAGTCTTGGAGTACTTAAATTGAAAATTTACAAAGTACGTACCTGATTTGAAATCAAGTGAAAGTACAGATAATGTATTTATAATTTAACCTTAATAATATAAATTAATTTTTACTATACACATGTCAAGTGATAATTAACGGTTATAAATTAAAGGGATAAAACCCAAAAGGGGCCCTGAACTACCACAGCTTACCCAATTGCGGTCAGAACTACCACGATTTCCAAAAAGGGTGCGATGAAAAAAAAATTAAACTGATTTTCTAAAATAAAATTTACCATTACATTCATAACCTAATATTATTACAAGACTTAGATTTGTGTGCAAAAATTACATCGTTTGGTTATCAAAATAAATTATATCTATTTGTGCACATAAAGAAAACGACGTCTTTTGATAACCAAATGACGTAATTTTCGCACACAAATTTAAGTCTTATAAAAATATTAGGTTTGTATTGTAATAGTAAATTTTAATTCAAAAATCAGTTCAATTTTTTTTTCATTGCACCCTTTTTGGAAATCATGGTAGTTCTGACCGCAATTGGGTAAACGGTGGTAGTTCAGGGCCCCTTTTGGGTTTTTCCCCTAAATTAAAACTACGTAGTTTTTACCTGACATTATTTAACTTTACTGCTCTGAATTTGAATCTTATTTGATATTGAGACTGGCAATGAGTCACAATTCATTTATTCAATCTTAGTAAATGTCAGCGCATTAACTCCTACTTCACATTTTCCGTCACTCACCATTTCCCAAGTCCAACTCTGATCCAAAGAATCACATAATAAATCGCTTGCCATCCATCCTCTTGAATCAACAAGAGTCTGAAAAAGATCTATAAAATGCCCCAAGAATTGGAAGGCTGTCTTATATGCTACATAATACATGCCTGTTTAATCAACAAGGGGCTGCATTTGGCATGCTGTGCGGCGCAAATGATGGACGTGCATATGAAATTTAAATTGGTGAGGGGAGCTTAAATCAAGACTATCCTTGGTGTCGAGGTTCAGTTTCTTATTCATGATAAGATTCAAGATGGTACATGCATTTGTTACAATGGTTGTAGACTTCTGTCGGGTCCTGATAGTCTTTTTTATTTCCACGTGACAGAAAACAGAACACTTTCATCATATGATTATAAGCGTTTTAAATAATATTACACTCACATTTTGTTTGATAATGATCTCTGATGTATCACTTGAATCATTCATTGTGTATGAAGCTTGTCATAGGTTCGTTTCTACAAGTACGATCATAGCTAAGTTTAACTCAGTTGTGATATTGACATAATACATGATCTTCTCCATACTGAATTCGAAAGACTTTTCTTCTTCGCAAACCGCATATGGACATGCCAATGGTACACACATCTCATGCAATCCTGCAACATTCAGGAGACGGAGAAGACTATATGATATTGCCTGTGATGCATATGATGTTTTATTTGTATCGTCAATATTATCGCAATGATAAAAATATAAACCTACTACTAAGTATATATACCACATACTTAGGTTTATATTTTAACATTACGTTACTGATGATACACATAACTCACATCATAGACAATATCGTGGAATCTTTTCTGCCTCCGGACGTTGGAGGAGTGAACGAGATGTGTGTGCCATTGACATGTACATATGCAATATGTAAAGAAGAAAAGTCTGTCAAATTCGGTACGGAGAAGGTCACGTGCCTTGTCAATATCACTACAGAATTAATCTTAGCTCTAAATATGTACTTGTAGGACTAACCATATATAACTAGTTTCATACACAAAGATTGAAACAAGTGTAGTACATCAAAGATCATTTATGAATCAAAATGGTGAGTGTAATATTATTCAGAACTCTTACAACTCATATAATAAAAAAGACTGATACACGATTCTGATTCGCACCACACTCGGGAACGCCTAATGCACTCTCATTTGGCCTGAAAAAAGATGTTTGGGGCAATAGATAAGTATCATACCATACCTCTTGCACAGAGCAGCTGAAGATATGTAAAAGATGGCTCCTATCATCTTCAGCCCTCGACCTACAACTTATAGGGCAAATATTTCAATAGGTGGTGATCAAAAGAATGAAGATCAATTACTAGTAGCATTTCAAAATTTATTTGTTGGTCTTCAGGGAAGAGCTTATACCAGAATTCAAATGTTTTGCGGACATCCGGTTTCGGATGTTAAATGACCCGAAAAAACATTTCGGACGCTTTTCGGATGCTTTTAGGACGCGTAACGGGTTAATGTAATTTTTCAGATCATTTCTGGACTATTTTCGGACCATTTTCGGAATTTTGTATGTTTTTGATTTTCGGACCACTCGCGGGCTAATGGCGGGGGGAATACTTCGGATTTGTTTCGGGTTTGTACCAGATCTATATCGGGCTATAATATGTTGATTAATTTTTTAATTTTTAATCTTCGGAACATTTTCGGTTCTTTATCGATACGCATTGGTTTTGCAAATAAACTGTTATTTTATCTCGGTTTGTTTTCGGTTCACTGTCGGTTAGTATTTATATATTGGTTTTGTTTCAGAGTTTATTTTCTCGGTCTAGTTTCGGTTCATTTTCGGTTTTTTTCGATCTTTTTTCGGACAGTTTTCGGTTATTTTTATTTTCTCATTTTCGGTTTTTATCGATTTTTTTCGGCTTGTTTTCGGGTTGAGCATAAATTATTTCGGATTGTTGGAGAATTTGCTTCGGATTTGCTTCGGTTTTTTGGATTTGGTTCAGCTTTTTGTGGTTGGTGTTTTCCCACGGTGTTCATGTATTGCTTGGTTGTCGAATCTCAAATGACCCTATAAAGACCCGAAAAGGTCCCTCAAATGGATCCCGAAAATGACCCTACAAAGACCCGAAAAAGTCCCTCAAATGGGTCCCGAAAATGACCCTACAAAGACCCGAAAATGTCCCTCAAATCGGTCCTATTTAAATCCAACCCCGGAGACCTGAAACAAATCCGATAACAGAACCGAAAATTTATTTTTCGGGCTTATTTGCGGACTGCTTTCGTGTGTCAAATGCAGACCCGAAAAATATACTTTTTCGGGTCTTTCTCGGACCTTTTTCGGTACAAATATGATCCGCAAAAAATTTAAAATCTGATAGTAGATAGAGAGGTTCAAAGCTTCATTTGTCCGACGCTTCGGGATGATTTTTTGGATCTCCCATTCCAAGCTTTTTAAATATATACTGTACTTGGTAGTAGCACATGAAAGCTTTCTATAGAACTTTAGGCTGTGTTTGGTTTAAGGAAAATTTGGTGTAAAGAAAAATTTGAGAGAAAATTGAAAAGAAATGAAATTTTTGGAGGATTCCATTTAATTTTTCCTTGTTTTGTTTCATTAGGAAAATGTCAAGGAAAATTATTTGAAATCCATTTCATTTTCCATGATCATGGAAAGTTTTATGAAAAAATATGTCAAAAATATCAACATTTCATCACTTCATACATTGAATTTGATGAAATACATTGAATTTGTTTAAACATTGATTATTTGTTTGAGATACGTTGAATTTGATTGGATTGATTTGTTAGAGATAAGAATTACATTTTTCATCAAATTATCCACCTAATTTTCTTTCCCTTCTATTTTCCATCTAAACCAAACAATGGATTTTACTAATTTTCCATCAAAATTTTCTTTCCTCCAAATTTTCCCTAAACCAACACAGCCTTAGTGTCGGAAAAGCTTGCATTTTTCCAATGGATTGATGCTTTTTTGTAAAAATAAAAATAAAAATAAAAATGTATTCAACTATAATGTAAAATAAAGGCTTCAGTATCACATCCCTTTTGTTTTCTTGCTTTGGGTGAAATAAAAAATGAATATTAAAAAGTACATGAAAGTGCAGTTTTATAAAAATTTATAAAAAATATAGTATAAAAATAAAAATGTATTCAACTATAATATAAAATAAAAGCTTCAGTATCATTCTTGCTTTAGGTGAAATATAAAATGAATATTGAAAAAGTATATGAAAGTGCAATTTTTTTGAAAAAAAATAGTATAAAATTTTTATATTCATTGCAATAGTTAAAAAATTAAATAATAAAAACTAGAAAGACTGTAAATTAAAACTAATGAATTGATGAACTGAATCAAATTGAACCGCACCGATAGATTCAGTTTGGTTTGAAATATTAATAGTTAGGTTACGGTTTTGAATTTTAAAAACAAATGACTAATAGTTTAGTTTGGTTTTTGATATTTTTCAAACATAACCGATTCAAACCAAACGGTTTCACTATATTTTAGATCATATTTAAATTTAATTAAATATATAATATAAATTAGTACATTTATATGAAAAGTCTTCTATTTAATAATTAAATTAGTCAATAAGTTTTATGAAAAAATAAAATCGAACTGATCTGAACCGCACATTTTGATTCAGTTTGGTTTTTTAAAACAAGCGGTTCAGTTCGGTCTCAAATTCTTCAAACCAACCACCAACGATTCAGTTTGTTTTTTTATTAAAAATTAAACTAAAGCGAATCGTTACACTCCTAAAAACTAATACATTAATATGCAACTTTTTTTTTACAGAAATGTTTTTAAAAATAAAGTACAAGAGTTCATATATTTGGGGGGAGGGTGAAGTGCAATAGTTATTTTTTATTTTATAACAGGTGAACAAAAAAAGTAAATAATTAAACTTATCTTTAGAGAGGGAATAATCAAACATTTGTAAATGAAACTGCAAAAATCAATTTCGAATCCAGTCAAAAAACTTAAAAAATAATTACAAAACTTTTTTGGCATCCAAACAAACAAATTAAAAGTGGGTCGACCGCAGTTAAAGGTAGTACCAATCGACTGAGCTGTATAGTCTTTTTTTTTTTTAATCACAATGCGGCTTTTATACATATGAATATTTATACTGATTTTATGTACTTTTATAAATTAATCAATTTTTTTTCATCGAAAGTTCTAGTCACGAAATTCACATTCATGGTATTATGATTTTTTATTTTTCATATATGCTCTTATTTTTTCTGTTTGGTATATCATCACAATACTGATAATGAATAAAGCGTTTTCACATTTTTTTTTTATTTAAGACCACAGGTAAACACATTAGAATCAGATTTTTATTTAGAAATATGAAGGATTTTCCATCTCCTTGTTTTTGCATATTTATATACAGATGATGCACGCTAAGATGTGAAGCGTAAATTTTTGGGTTCTCCGGGAGTAGGTGATCTCGGTTGCAACGTTTTTTGTTTTTTACGAAAACGATGTCATTTTACGTGTTCCGTATTAAATACACCTCTTATGTTGCGCTCGGCCAAAAATAACGGATAAATATATAAGCACAAATAATGAATATAATAGCACAAGTGATGAATATATAAGCACAACCGATGAATATGTTGAATATTCATCAGTTAATATGTTATATTCATCAGTTGACATGCTATATTCATAAGTTGTGCTGCTATATTCATCAGTTGACATGCTGTATTCATCAGATGATTTGTGCTTTTATATTCATCAGTTGTGCCACTATATTCATCAGTTGATCTGCTATCTTTATCAGATGATTTATTTCAGATAGACAGCTATATTCATCAGATGATTTTATATATGCATTAGATGAGTTGAATATTCATCAGATAAACTAAAATATTCATCAGTTGTATTGTATAATCATCAATTTATTTATATATTCATCAGTTGTAATCATATATTCATCAGATGATTTATATATTCATCAGTTGTGATATTATATTTAGCAATTGTGGTACTATATTCATCAGTTGATTGATATTTGCATCAGATGAATATATGTATGCATCACTTGATGTTTATATTAAAACAATGTCAATAGCGAGAGTCGGTGCTCTCGATGTACCCAAGAGCATCATTGCTAGCGTGCGGATCTATCTGAACCGAAGTTATTTGGAATTTGTTTGTGAGTTCTAAGGAAATCTCATAGTCATAGATATTCAAGATACTATGGTAAGAGAATATATGTTCTATAAAGTTAGTCGATAAAAACATTCTGTAACTATTAGTTGATCAGTTAAAATTGATCCGAAGAATTTATGACATGTCAATTTGAAATAATGTGTAAATATAAATAAATAAAATGGAAAATGTTTTACAATCCTGTGTATAAAAATCAGAACAAGTGACTGAGTAAAGAGTTAAAGCAACCATGTGCTGATTGATCACGAGTGGTAATTTCTGACGGGTTTTAGGTGATAATCTAATCTCTCCTGAAAAACTTTTTACTCGCAAGTTAACTACATTCTAACACCACTTCGAGTTTAAACCAACAGCATCACTTAAATATGAAATTATATACTCCCTTCGTCTTCTAATACATATCGTTTAAGGTTATTTTGAGTAGATTAAGATGAATTTAATGCTAACGGTTGAACAAATTTAATGAGTGAGTGGTTGACGTTTTTTTAAAGAAATTCGTGCATAAAGTAAAATTAAAGGATTATGACTGGTGATGAATGATTTTTTATTGATTATGATAAAAAGTGATTAATATTTGACGTTTTAATGTAGTTGTTGATATTAAATACGCATTGAAAATTGTTAAGTGACAAATAAAAGTGGACAAAAAAATTCGGTTAAGTGACATGTAAAAGAGGACAAAGGGAGTAAGAAGTTTCGAGGAGAAATTCTTGGGTGGACTGTGTCCACCACGTGGTGGTGGACACCACCAATGAGGAGTGTCACGTGGCGCGTTGAAAAGTCAAAAAAAATTTCAAACCAATGATAAATCATCATGTGTAATTTTTACTTTTCAACGTTTCACGTGGTGATTCCCAATTGATGGTGTCCACCGCCACGGGGTGGATACAGTCCAGTCCACCCAAGAGTCACTCAAATTTCGAGTACATTTGTATTTTTAAAATGTTCTTTTAAAACTTAACCTGAATCAAATAGAAAAATAGAAATAAATTTGAAATCAACAAAATTATTCAATTACCGATCTTCTAAAATCAGACAAAATATTAATCTTCTATACAATTTTTTTTGGGGGGGTAGAATAACGATCTAATGCGACTGTTGTCTATATATGTGTCGTGTTGCGTCAGATGTTTTTTCCTTAAAAATATTGCGCGGTGATGGTCTACAATTGAACATGCGTGTCAAATAAATAAGTATGAAGTGCATGTTGTGTTGATAGATGATCGGCATGAGTGGTTATAGTAATATAAATTCAGGGTATAAAAAATAAATTCATCATTACATCAATTTTGATTGAGTAATAGACTTTGAATGTTGAGTTTAATATAGCAGCCATTAAAGAATTTTTTTTTATGTTTTAATATTTTTTTTGATGACTTATGGTCTATATTGGATTCTATTGAGATATAATGAGTTGTATTTCGACTATAAAAATCAAAGTTTTCTTTTCTTACTATAGTTAAAAATATTTTCAATTGAATTTTCGATAACCATTGTTTATATCGGACTCGGATCCCCTCTCTTCCAAATCTTCGTTGGCCCTCTCCTCCACTCCAGATCATCACCGGCTCGATTGGACTTGTGACCCAACCACAACTTCTACATCCAACTCTCTTACTCTCTCAACTCCATGCACCTACATCTCCCTCTCTGACTGAGACAACAACCTCATCCTCACCAATCGTCTCTATCTCGGCCAGTTCGCCTACGTCGAGGCTCGAACTCGACACACCCGTTCTTCAGGCCTCCAGCCTACGTCCTATCGCAGGAAGCCATCCCTTTTTTGGGAGTCCCGAGCCGCTCGTCGCCAGAATCTATCCTTTCAGGCGAGGTTTCGTGATTTATCCTGTTTTGGATGACGACCAACTGGTTCATCCGATGACGGTTTACTCTCTTCCAGAAAGGAGATGGAAAAATCCGACGGAAACGAGAAGGAGATGAAGAGTGTATAAATGAGATTCTTTTTCAGAAAAGACGGTTACAGTTTATTCTCTTCGCACAAAAAGAGTAAATCTCCTTTAAATTTTTTTAAGTTATTGAACCGAACTGAAATCAAACCAAGTCGACTAGTTTGATTTAGTTTAATTCTTTAAACTGCATTATTCAATCTGGTTATAAAAATTAGATTCGAAATAATGATTTCTTTCATTTTTTAAGAAAAACTAACCCGAATTAAAATATTACACCCTTAAACTTAGGTTGCCCTACTCAATCTTTTTTATAATAAATGTGTCGTAAATGGTAATAGCTACAACACTGAACTAACGGGGATGTCAACAATATACACAATCCTTCTGGTTCAGCCTAGGCACTACTTCTCAGGTGGAGGGCGTCACTATTTGAATTTTCGGACTAGTTCATATTGAATTGGTCAATTTAATGTAAAATTAGCTCAAACCAAACCAATTTTACTGTAAATATATTGATTATTAATGTATAAATAATTAGTCGTTAATTTCTAATATAACTGAATAATTCTTATTCAATGTAAAATTGATACTAATTCAATGTAAAATTGCACTGTGGATGATTCTGACTCTCTTTATTTGATATTCTGGTTGAGTTCTTATCTCATTATCTTATTTACAATTAGGGGAAAGAGATTTTCATTGTCACAAGAGAGAACTTTTCTACATTAGCGGGTGAAAGTCTAAAATGTCTTTTTTTTTATTCTGTACAAATTATTAAAGCAGGGACATATTAGTCATTATAAATAAAATAATAAATGACATAGATAACTTAGTCCTTTTGAAATTATTCATTTACTTCTTTTATTTATTTCATACAATTATTTTCTTAACTTCAAAATTCAAATACAATAATAATACCTATTTGATTGGCGATCAAATCTGTCTACTTGTGTGAATTAAAAATTGAAGACATAATTGGATTTGATCTGCAAGCCAATTTTAATAGCTCTGTTCAACTCAGTTCAAAAATTTTAAATAACTCAGAGTTCAATCCACTCAATTCAGTTTTATAACAAATAGTCAACATTAACATGCTATATCAAAGGAATTTATTTTTTACTAAAAAATCTTTGTTATGTTTTTTTACTGTATGCTATTCTCCAAAATAAAATACCTTTAATATAGGATGTTAATGTTAACAGTTTGTTATAAAAATATATTAGAATATATTAAATTGAATTAAATGAATTCAACTGAAATTAAGCTGAAAGCCCATAAAATAAACAACAGAAAAAACATATCATTTCAACTCTGGTATTTGTACTTACATCACACCCTCCATTTTTAGGAACAAAACCTTTCTAGTTTTTATGCTTTAGTGTGGATGAATAAAATTAACCAATTTGATCAGACACCATTTATACCGTCAAATATTATTTTATTCATATTTTTAATTATTTGATATTTTTTTCATTTAAAATGTTCAATTAATAATAATAAATAACAACGAATCTAATAACTTACACCTATTTTTACTTTATGTTTTTTTGGTATAGGTTAAATATTTTTAATTATTTAAATACAGTAATTAATTTGTTTGAAATGCTTAACTAAATATTAAACAGATTTATTGTCATACGTCTCCCGAAAGTAAACATTGACATCAAAACTAAATAAATCTATTAATTCAATTTAGGTCCTTGTACTTAAAACATTACACCTTTCATTTTCACAAACAAACTCGAATTTCAGGCTTTCAGTTTCAGCCATTTCTGTCTTCTTCTTCTACACTACTAGCCGGAACAACTCTCTGTTAATCTCCGCCGTCGCCGACGTCTCGAGAAGATGCGAACGCAAAGAGGCGTTAGCTTCATCCTTCTCCTCCAACTTTCACTTTACTGCTCCTCCATCGCCGCCGATGACCAATCCGAAATCATCTCCAGGTTCCAGAGCTATCTCCGCATCGATACGGCCCATCCGAACCCCGATTATCACGCGGCAGCCGACTTTATCAACGCCCAGGCCAAATCGCTCTCCTTAGAATCGCAGACGATCGAGTTCGTGGTAGGGAAGCCCCTGGTGCTGCTCAAGTGGCCGGGCAAGAGGCGAGATTTGCCTTCGATACTGTTGAATTCGCACACCGATGTCGTGCCGGCGGAGCATGGGAAGTGGAGTCTGCATCCGTTTGGGGCGGAGGTCGACGCGAGTGGGAGGATTTTCGCCAGGGGGTCGCAGGACATGAAGTGCGTCGGGATGCAGTATCTAGAAGCGATTAGGAAGCTCAAGAGCTCCGGGTTTGAGCCAGTTAGAGATGTGTATTTGTCTTTTGTGCCCGATGAAGAGATCGGTGGGCATGATGGAGCTGAGAAGCTGGCCCACTCTGATCTTTTTAAGCAGTTGAATGTTGGGATTGTCTTGGATGAAGGTAACTACATCACTACTTTTTAGAAGTCAATTTATACTGCAGTAATATAGAATTATTGTATGATTTCCATTTAAGAAAATCACTTCTTTGGCTGCTTCGCAACTGTATTGTGCATGGTTGTTTATGGGTACAATGGTTGACAAAAATGTATGTTTGTGTGAGCAGGACTGGCGTCACCCGATGCGAACTATAGAGTGTTTTATGCTGAAAGGAGTCCAATGTGGACGGTGATTAAGGCTGTGGGTGCACCTGGGCACGGAGCAAAGCTGTATGATAACACAGCTATGGAGAATTTGTTGAAAAGCATAGAAAGCGTGAGGAAGTTTAGGGAGTCACAGTTCGATATGGTGAAAGCGGGTCTGAAAGCGGAAGGCGAGGTGGTTTCAGTGAACATGGTGTTTCTCAAGGCTGGAACCCCATCTCCAACTGTGAGTTCTACTGTTCTTTACTATTATGTTGAACTAATATAATTATTCACTTGTGCTATATTTTTAGTTTAGAGCTCTCATGAATTGCTTGAGATAAAAAAAAGCCATAGTAAATATATAAGCTCATCATGCTTTCATCCATCACAGTTTCTCATCCTGTCATCCATACAAACAGCTAGTGAGAGATATATCATATTCACTATTCCTTGAGGCTCCTCTTCAATCAGAGTATGAGGCGAAGTAGAAGCTTCATAAAAAAAGTCACCCTCTTGACGGCAAAACAAATTTTCCTTTTGCTGAAATATAATGCCAATGACAACTAACTGGGGAAGCTATTGATCAGGCCTAAAGTTTAGAGCGAGATCATGATCTTTGTTATCAGTTGAATCTCTTTCAGATTTATCTGCTCGAATCAGCCATTTCCACTTTGATATTAGTTCATTTTGGTTCATTCCACTCTACCAGGGTTTTGTGATGAATTTGCAACCATCTGAAGCAGAAGCAGGTTTTGATATCCGTGTTCCACCAATATATGATCAAGCATCTTTGGAGAAGCGAATAGCTGAGGAGTGGGCACCTGCTGCTCGGAATATGACATTTTATGTGAGTTACATTTTTATGTTTTTTTCTTGAATTGTGACAATTATGCCGCTCTCTGGCTTTTTTATAATGAACTGAGAAACGGTCATATGGTATTATCGTTGGTTTGTTCATTAGCTTTTGTTTCAGCCTATCTCACATTCAAGCTTTCCTTTGTTCCACAAAACACAAACAGGGAATATTTTTTCCACTTACGGAAGAAATTTCGTTGGAAGGTCATCTACACTGATATGATGAACTAAGAGATGACAGGGGAATAAAAGACTTGGATTCGTATTTATGAAAAAATAATTTAATTTCCTTTTTCCGGATAGTAAAAGCAGATTCTGAGTTTTATTAGTTTGTAGAACCTAATATGTTTCACTCTCTTTTTTCACAGTACAAGCAGAAGGCATCGGTGCTTGATAAATCTGGGAGACCAATGCTTACTGCAACTGACAATTCTAATCCTTGGTGGCTCTTGTTGGAGGAGGCTGTCAAAAAAGCAAATGGGAAACTTGCTAAACCGGAGATTTTTCCTGCCTCAACTGATGCTCGCTACTTCCGCGAACTTGGTCTGCCTGCAATAGGCTTCTCCCCAATGGCCAATACACCCATTCTTCTTCACGACCATAACGAGGTACAGACAAATTTATTTGAATTTTCTACAAAATCAAATTTACCTGCATGTTATAAACATGCTCAGAGGTTTCAGCATCAACTAACATTTCCTTCCTGCGGCAGTTTCTGAACCAGGATGAGTACTTAAAAGGGATTGACATCTATACGTCTGTTATCAAGGCTTATGCATCGTATGGCGGTGAGTGGACAAGAGACGAGTTGTGAAACAGCATCAGCTGTTGTGCAGAAAATAAGCCCCAGCACCCATCATTATTCATATCAGGGTTTAATTGCCAGTGAGCTGGCCGTATACAGGTACTACGATGGACCAGCCAGCGAGCGATTGTGGCATAATGTAATGTGGTTTTTCTTTTCCCAGTAATTTCAATGAAACCCATAACGGGGATGCTATTATTGAAATGAGATATAATGTGCTGTTTGTTTTGATGTAAAGCGACATCAAGCTTCATGGTTGAGCGGTTTGTAGTGACTCAATAGTCAATGGTCAGCTCTTAATAGACTTCACTTCCAGTGGAATTGTTTTGATAATTAATCGTAAGATCTGGTTAAAGATCCTATTTTTTATCTGGGTTTATGTTTATTTTCGGCCATCAAGAATAAATTTTATCTTAAAAATCAAATTCAAATTTTTTAATCAAAGTTCATAATTTAATTAAGTGGTTGCGGAATATGGGGGTGTATATCATATAAGATAAGTAAGAGATTGTGCATAATAACTACCATTTTTTTTTCTGTTTAGTGTTTTAGCAGGTTTATTTATGACATTGTTCAAAATATTCTAAAACTGATAAAATCTGTTATTTACAGCTAGGGTTGTCAATGGATCTGTTTCAAACCCATTTGGAAGGACCCAGGCCCAGACCCGTTTCATATGGGTTCGGATCCAGACTCAAACCCAATAATTTTATAAATATTGGATCCAAACCCAGATCTATTATTTGGACTCGTTAGACCCAAAATCAATTATTTTAATATTCAACTATCAAATAAAATAAATAAATAAATATCAATTTATAAAAAAAATAAATTATGAAAATATATGTCTATACTTAAATTCATTTTAAAATAAAATAAAATTTTAAAAAATTAATTTTTTTTTAAAAAATAATTTTTTTAAATTTAAATTTTGGTAAAAATATTGTTTTTCATAATTTTTTAAAAATATTTTTTAAATTTTTTTATTTTTAAAATTAATTTATTTTATAAATATTAATTTAGTTTAAATCCAAATAAACTAATAATAAAAAAAACTCAAAAAGATCCATTTTAAGAATCCAAATGGGTAGACCCTAATGGATCCAAGATCCAAATGGATCCAAATGGGTAGACCCAAACCTAACCAAAACGGATTTGGACGGGTCCGGATCTGGGTCTACCCTAACCAATTGACAGGTCTATTTACAGCTATCGGATAAGTCAGCTTATTCTTCATATGTCAATTATCTTTTATCTTCTTAATTTTTTCTGATATATCAATTAACCTTTCTTTTTTCTTTTTTTTCTTTTTTCCTTTTTTTTTTTTTTGCTTTTGCAACATGTTTTTTTTTTCCGCATCTACCATTTCTTCAATTTTGATGTCATATTCTGATTTACAAATAATATATGTTGCTAATTTTTTTCATTAAATTAAACATTGTGACATTGTGATTTTTTAAAATAAATACATGCAGCTATTATTTCTTATTTCCCTGATTTGTATGACTAGTAATTATTTTACTAATATAGAGTTCTCCTTTGCTACCTTCCATAGTAGTACAAAAACAATAGAAAAATGTACGAAAAAAATCACTTTTGGTTGCACCAAGAACAGGTGCTATCGATGCCCCAATTTTTTTTAATTTTTAAAAATTAAACTATATAAATTCATATAATTTAAAAAATTTATTCATTAAAATAATTATATGTGAAATTGATGAATGTAATTGCGGATATAATGAATATATATATATATATATATATATATATATATATATATATATATATATATATATATATATGTGTGTGTATATGATGAATGTATGTATCTTTCAACTGAATATTCATTAGATTGACATCAATATTCATCAGAAAGATACATATATTCATCAGATACACATACATATTCATCCGATTCGCAACTATATTCATTATATGCAAAAAATTTAAAAAATTGAGAAACATTACTAACACTCCATGTTCATATATTCATCACTTACATATATATATTCATCATTTGCATGCACATATTCATCACGTGCGTACCAATATTCATCACTTGCATACACATATTCATCATTTATATATATATATTCATCACTTCCGCACACAAATTCATAATTTGCATATATATATATATATATTAATCACTTGCATACATATATTCGTCACTTTCATACACATTCATTACTTGCATACATATATTCATCACTTGCATACACATATTTATCACTTGCATAAGTAGGCGGAGCCACTAGGGGGCAATGGGGGTTGCCGCCCCCCGAATCCCATGAAAAATACCTATGCCTATGTAAAAAAAATAAAAAAAATTATATATATATAAATTATATGCTTAATTTCAACTAAAATTTTTAATTTTGCCCCCCTCTCAAATTCAACCAAAATTTTAATCATACACAAATTTTAATCACTTGCATACATATATTCATCACTTGCATTCAAATATTAATCATTTGCATACATATATTCATCACTTGCATACAAATATTCATCACTTGAATCTTGCATACATATATTCATCACTTGCACACACATATTAATAACTTATATACACATATTCATCACTTGCATATATATATATATATATATATATATATATATATATATATATATATATTCATGACTTATATATATTCATCACCTGTATACACATATTCATCATTTGTACATATATATTTATTATTGCATACACATATTTATCACTTACATACATATATTCATCACTTGCATACATATATTCGTCACTTGCTTACACATATTAATCACTTGCATACATTTATTCATTACTTGCATATAGATATGTATCACTTTCATACACGTATTCATCACTTGTATACAAATATTGATCACATGCACACACATATTCATCACTTGCATACATATATTCATCACTTACATACACATACTCATCACTGTCATACAAATATAGGTATAAAATGACGTCATTTTGAATTAGGATAAAACGACGTCGTCACCGAGAGCACCTGCTCCCGATGTACCTAAGAATTTGCACTATAAAATGTACAAATCACCACACATTCAAAAAGTACAAGTAACATCTAGTAAAGAATTGGACAAAACAACATCAATGTGACTTCATTTTTTTTAAGGTTTTAGGTTATATAGGGTATAGTCCTAACTCCTAAACACCCTAAAATAAGAAAGACCTAAACCCTAAGTGCACGTATGGTAAGATGCATTATTTATTCCGATATTTATAATAATGGTATTATTTAACCCACCTCTCACACATGTATTAAAAATACATCTTTTCCTTAATATTTTTATTCTTTTTCAAGTGTTACATACTAATAATATTGATGCTTAATTTTATATCAAACAATTTCACAAACATAATTAATATTATACCCCTTTTTCTAAATTGAAAAAAAATACACAACTCTAACACTCTTATACACTAAACCCCTAAAATCCTTAAAATAAAATAAAAAGTAAGAAAACTATATTTTTTACCCGATCCCTTGCTTAAACTATGAGGTGTCACCCCACATTTTTTTTCCCTTAAACTATTTTGCAATTCAATTTCAAATCAATTTAATGTACTTACAAGTCAATTCTTAATCCTACATAAACAAAAAAATGACATATTAATTCCAATTAAATCAAACTAAATTACACCAAACAAAATATACTCAACCCTTCATTGACCCAAAACTTGAACGAACCCAATAATACAGCACTTGAACAAACCCACATGTTAAGTTATTACTTCACAATTTAAAACCATAATTTCTGTCCTCAACTACTCACTACATGACCCAAAATGTGCTGTTAAGATATTGCTTCACATGCATAAAATTATAAGATGGTGGAGGATTCACAAAACTCATAATTTACTATCTACCAGAAAGCTCTGATGATACTCGCACTCACATATCGACGAACAACAATAAAACGGTTTAGCCACGCATATTGGTTAATTTTATTTTGTCAATTGATCCTAGGAGTGTAACCAACTCAGTTTGTTTTCTTTTTAAAAATCAAACTGAATCATTATCTTTTGGTTTTAATTTTTTCAAACTGAGCCGAACTGTCCAATTTAATAAGTTGAACTAAATCAAATAATTCAATTCAATTCGACTTCAGTTCGGTTGATTATAAATCATGTGCGTGAGATATCACAATGCTTAATCACCTTTTGAACTTCCCTGATCTTGAGAAACTGGTAGTCGGATCAATTCTGTCGATGCTGGAGCAAGGACAAGCTCTGGTGGTGACTACGCGAGTTTTTTTTGTCCTTTATCAAACTTTTTTTTCCCGATTGGCCTCACATAAAAAAAGTTTACCAAAATGGCCTATTTTTGGCAAACCGCGGTTTGAAACTGGGTCTGGACTTCTGTGCTGACTGAGCTATCCAGTCAGCAGATAGATGGACAAGTACCACTTTGCAACCGTGATTCTCCAAGTAGTCTTGTACCAGTTTGAAACAGGGCCCTGATTAAAGTCATATCTACTTTTAAACAGCGGTTCGGAGGGGATAACTCTCTAAACTTTTTGGTGTAATCTAGCCGAGGTTTGAAACAACGGTTGGATCCAACCGCCATTTGAAACTGAGTCTGGGTTGCACGATGCGACACCGTTCACTGCTTCTGCGAGCAATAATTATAGCCATGCGTCGTGACGACATCATATTTGAAATAGCGGTTGGGTTAGATCTTGAAATAATAATATTATTTTATTTGTTCTTTGTACTTATAGTTAATCATTAGGTAGAGGTCTCTTACTTAATTTTTAATTAATGTTTTACATCTGTATAGATCAACTTTTGAAATTAATGAATATGAAACAGTTGGAATTAATAAAAATCAATTTAGTTGCAAGAAGAATTTTCAAGTGAAAATTAACTTGGAAATAAGGAAGAACAAGTTTAGATTGTAATGTTCGAATGTTTGAAATCTCCAGTCACTAAGTATGAGGAGTCAAAGGGCCTTTTGTAACCCTAAAGCACTTAGACTGTCTTGGCGGTTGCTGAATATCTTCCTGATCCTGGGACAAATGTGTGCCCTTTGATGCCACACCAGATCTCTATCATCTCCATCATCGTTGAACTCATTGTCTGAATCAGCATCAATAGATTGTGGTGGCAAATATGAAATAATGAAAATAAGAATGTTAAAAATATGTGTTAAATTGTAACAAGATTGAAGTATTTATAATGTTAAAAAGTACCAACAGGTAGTCTAATAGTATCTGGATCAATCCTAAGTCGAGCAGCTTCATTGATGCTCTCCAACTCGCTACGACATGTGTGAAAGAGGTCGTGCACAATCCTCTTCACATGCCAGCTGACATCACTGACGAAAACCTCAGCCGCTATCTTACAGCAACGCAATAATGATCGGACCTGGAAATGCAAGAAAACAACTAATTATGAATATATTACAAATGTTTAAGAACAAGTTAATTACATTCTTATATTACCAAGCAGTGCAGTGCGGTCAGGTGCGGAAGGCTGGTATGTGAGGGTGTGAAATGTAGGCGTCTGAATAATGCAGTGGGTGATCCTATCATACCAATCAGTGTACTCCCGTAAAACACCTCGCTCGTACTCCTTAGCTCCCTGTACCATATACTGATAATGTGCATCCCATAGCGTGATCAACTCTACATGCTCAACTCTCCAATCAAGTTTTTCCTTTTTCTGGAAAACCTGGTGCAGCTCCCTATGACCCTGTCTGGCCTGTCTGGTATCCTGGGGTGCCATCCGAACTGATGAGTCACTCGGTTGGGGTAATGCCTCTCCACGATAACGAAGCAAACTAATGGAACCTCGACCGTCCAGATCTGACTCCCTTGTACGCAAAATGGACTAAGACCCTGAAGTCATTCTGGTGTGTATGGTGTTCATCGGGCAACTTTGTCGGGCTCTGTCTGCCAACCTAATCTCAGTAGAAGATTAGTACCTGACGGGGTGACTATTTGTAGGCGCGTGTTCCTCCCCATCGATTGTTGTTATAATTATGAGTGGTATAATATTTAGAGTTAAAACAAATATCGTAATCTACATGCCATATGGTAAAAACACATACCCGTAAGCGATGGATGAGACCATCATCAGATCACCCTCCTCAATTGCCGGTGCAAATGTCTAACAATATCCTATCAACGAAACACAGTTTCAGCCTTCATTGGGTAGTGCACCAATAAACAACTGTACCAGGATTGGACTTCTGAAGCATGTGCATGTGCATGTGCGCAGGCAAAATCTCGAACGACTCATCCCAATTATCTAACAAGTTTTCCATTGCCTTTTGCCGCCCTTTCCCAGCTTTCAAGTAAGAAATTTCATATTTGTATGTCTTTTTGAAATAATTAACAATCTGATCCGGAGAAATACGTAAATTTTCTTTGACAGAATCTGAGTCTCCATTCCCATAACCTGACACAATTCGCATTAGGTGTTGATTGTCATGCAACCAATCTATCCAAGTTCCAAAATTTAACTCCTGCACAAACCCTCCAACGCCATCCAAGCTCCTTGCGTGTCTACTCTCCAAGCCTAAAACTAGCTGTAAGACTAGCTATCTTCATGTTACCCGTTCTCTACTTCTCTACATGCTTCAGGATAAACATGCTTACAGGTTTACAACTACAACTGACGTCTCGTTCCTGCTGCAGTTTCTGAACCAAGATGAGTACAAAAAAGGGATTGATATTTACACGTCTATCGTCAAAGCTTATGCATCATATGGTGAGCCGACAAGAGACGAGTTGCGAAGCAGCACAGCTGTTGATGAGAAATTCGAGCTTCCGTCTCCCATCCGCTATTCATATTAGGGTGAAAGTGGCAGTAACCTGGCCATGAAACAGTTATTATACTGGAGCAGTGAATGGAGTAAAGTTAGTTAAAAATATAGCACAGACTAGCCATTTACATGATAGCTGAAGGGCTCAAGGAAGATCATCTTCAGCACACTCAGAACGCTCCCCCTGTAGTTAACACAGTTCAATTCTCTACTATTCAGATCAACTTCTTCCATGCAACAGTCTACTATCGAGATAAGTATGATCTCCCTTCACTCCCGAGCCTCATAGCTTCGTTTTGGCCTCAGTGCTTGCTTGCTTGGCTCTGCAAACTTTCCATGATCTCATCATCATCACCTTTTAAAACACACTCCAAGGTTTCCAGCAATCTCAGAGGTTTCCACTGCTTGGTTCCTATTCTCTCATTCACTGACATTATGTCCCCATTACTGACTGGTAAACATCCTTTAATTTAGTGGTTCTCTTTCTTGCAGTAACAAAATTGTGAGGCTGATTGTGTACAATGATATGACACAAGCCATTGCAAGGAACTACCGATTTTGGCTTCCCTCCCTCTGACCCTCTGCCCAACTCCACCTCTAAAAGCTGTTTCCAGTGTGATCAGCCGCCTTTCTAGTTTCTTCTACACACAGAAGCGCTCAGGCACCTGATAACCATTTGACAAAAACAATTATTCATGTTCAAAATCTGTGGGCTATATGCAAGATTGACATCACCAACGCCACTGCCTGCAATAACAGTCCCTGTTAGGAGATCCACCCGGATGGCCTTGACCCACATGTGCAAACTGCAATCCCCATGGGAGCTGGATATCACTACTTGCTTCTGCTGTGAATCTCATCCGACGAAACATCAAGGCAGGATGAAGTCTTGGGGTTGGGGATATCATACCTTCAGGTGCTACCAATAGTCGCCACAAGAGCAAATCCCATCACGGAAATGATGGTACCTAATAGGATCTCTTATCACAATGGTCCGTTGAGTCAACTGAGAAACCAGTTTTGCAAATATATGACAATCCCCACAAATCCTCAAATTTTTCCTGATCCTAATTGTCTTGCTCGTCGCCAGGCTCATTAGACCAAACACAATAGCCAGCTTCTCACTGTGGTACCTGAGTGAATCCTCCCTCTGTTCTCCCTCGAGATCTTGTAACACAAAATTGGTATCAGGATTGTAGCCTATTCCTCTCAGTCTCTGCACTAACTGCTGCAGCTCCACACCTATGTCTTCTGTCCTCGGGTGCGACTTGTCTCCCAAAATAAAGCAGTGGATTTGCATCTCCACTTCGATCCAGCTGCACCCTGGTTCCTTCCTGACTCCTTCCGCTTGCATTGCTTTTCTTACTTTCGCCGCATCATCCCACCTCTGAGAGTTCGCATAAATGTTGGACAGCAGTATATAGGTTCCTACATCAGTTGGGTCAAGTTTAAGAATTTGTTTCGCAGCATGAGCAGCTAAATCCACATTTTTGTGCACCCTGCATGAAGCTAGCAGCATTCTCCATGTTACAGCATCTGGCTCACATTTCATTTCACTGATTAACATGGCAGCTTCATCAAGCTTTCCAGCTCTCCCGAGAAGATCGATCATGCACCCATAATGTTCTCTCCCTGGCTCTACCCCATACAATCTACTCATGGATTGGAAATAGTACCAACCATTGTCGACAAGGCCAGCATGGCTACAAGCGAACAAAACACCCAGAAGAGTAATGTAGTTTGGTTTGATGCCACTGCCTTTCATGGAGTCAAACAACTCCAACGCTTCTCTACTGAAACCATTTTGAGCCAAGCCAGCCACCATGGTACTCCAAGATATCACATCCTTCTCTGCCATTCGGCTAAAAACACCTTTAGCGTCTTCCAAACTGCCACACTTGCAATACATATCAAGTAGCGCATTGTCGAGGATCAAGTCCCTATCATACTTTAAAATGTGGACATGAACTTGTCTCCCCAACTCCAGCAGCGATAAACTAGTACACGCCCTTAGAACACTGGTCAGTGTACCCTGATTAGCAAAAAATCCAGCTCTCTTCATCCTTTTGAAAAGGCTCAAGGCTTCGTCACCTTCATTATTCTCAGCAAAACTCCCAATAATCGAATTCCACACTACTGAATCTCCTGTAACCATTTCATTGAAAATGCTAAGAGCAGTTTGTAACTCGCCCCACTTCGAGTAATTATCAATCAGCGCGCTCCTAACAAACACATCAGATTCGAGTCCAGGCTTGATCATCCCACAGTGCAGCTGCCTAAGAGTCCTCAAACTCTCGCAGGCTCTCAACACAGAAGAAAATGTAAACATATTAGGCCTAACACCACTCCTAAGCATCAGAACAAAGAACTCCAGCGCATCACCAGACATTCCCACATTCGAAAACGCTGCAATCATTGTAGTCCAAGAAACCACATTTCTCTCAGGCATTTTATCGAACAGTTTCATTGCTTCATCCAACAAACCAAACTTGACATACATACTAAGAAAAATATTGATCAAGAACGTCTTGGGCTCGTACCCATTTGAGAAAACATGTCTATGCACTCGCTTCCCGTCCTCCACCGCCCGCCGAGCCAAGCAGCACTTGATGAGCTCCGAGTAAGTCACGGCGTCAGCCCAAATTCCACACCTTTCCATGACTTCCATGGCTCTCATAGCCCTCGGAAGATCCCTCTGGTAGCACAATTTAGTAAACTCGTCGACTACAGATCCCACCGCTGGCACTCCGACCGCTGCCGCCACACAACACCGCCGCGACTGCATCCTCAACGAAGCACGTCGAATACATCCGAAATTCGAAACCGACCCCATCCAATCTCTCAACAAGCCAACCACGAAACATGGAACTAAGACTACATGGAACCGAGCTGCTTATTCATCCAGTTTCAGAGAAAGCTTCAAACTTGATTAGGAATGGCGCTGAAGCGGGGATTAAACGCAGACATTCCCGTCGTTTTGGTCGTAAATGTGACTGTAAGGCTGAGATGTTTGAAGATGATCAGGATGTTAGAGATAGTTATAAGGGAGAGCATACATTGGTCGATCCGATAGAATTGTTGTTTGATTAACTGAATTGAATTCTTAAAATCTCGATAATGGTAAGATTGCGAGGCTGGGAGTTGTTGGGCCAAACTATATTGAGCTGAAGCCCGCGGCCCATTAGATCCCCGCGAGTGAAAAATCTTGAAATGGAACCTACGGCAATCTTCCTTCTTAACTGCAAAAACGACCTCCCAACCGACTTCCTTCCTCCTAATCATCTATCTACACCAATGTCCATCACCAGTTCCCTGGCTGAGAAAAACCCACACTCAACCATGAACAGAAGCTTCTCAACCCCCCCGCCGGCACTACCTGTCTACCAAACAAAATCAACACCGCAGAGCAGCCGCACCAGTCTTAATCTTCGTCATCAGGCTTCCGCCTCCTGGACCGCGTTTGGCAGATCCAAGACTGTTGGCGCGGCTAGGGAGTCCTACGGTGGCAGGTCGGTGAGAAAAATCTGGAACTGGGGTTGGGGATGGATGTTCAATGGAAGCAGATCAAGCAAGGTGGAAAAAGCTGAGCTCGGTAGACCGAGCAGAAAGAGCAGGGGAGATCTGGTTCAGAAGGCGAGGCTTCGATTCAGAAAGCTTCTGGTTTTAGATGGCAATGCAGGTCAGCCTCAAACTTGGAGGTACAATTCATTCGACTACTCGAAGAACTTTGACGACGGATCCAGTAAATTTTACCCCTAAAGTGGTACAAGTCTTATTTATCAAGTTACTCAGGTATACTTATATGTAATGTGATATTCATGCAATAAAAAGTGTGATCCGATCTGTAACGAATCTGACTGAAATGTATAAAAAATTTCATTTGTATCCGAAAAATCTACAGAGAGTAACACTCTTGGTACTGTACGAACAGAATCTATATCAAGCTAATAAAAGCCAGAGATTCTTCACATACTTGTTTTGTGCCAGTAGAGTGGCTTCTCAGCATTGTAGCGAACCATAGAAGGCCTGTGCGAGCTCTTGAGTCCTCAGGACGCGATGCAGTCTGAATTAGCAGCTCTAATGGCTTTGTCGGAGCTCTCGCTGAAAACTTCTTCCTCGCCTGTACAAAATGTTGTAATACTATTGAGCCCGAGGTGAATCTCGCATGCTCATATTCAAGCTGTTTCGCATGGTTCGTCTTCCTATTCCTGCATTTCCTTTCTGCATCATCGCCACAAACTCGCCATAGTCGATCCGTCCATCCTGGAAACAAGTGAACGAGAAAATCAGCTTCTCAGCCGGAACTAAAAAATTATGTGAATTTCCGAGTTGGAAGTTGATGTATAGGTTGTCGGTGAGGTGGGTGTGAGCTCACATTATCTTCATCTACTTCCTTGATGACGTCTTCGAGGGACATGTCTGTCATGTTATGTTCTGCACAAGCTTGCTGGAGCTCGTCGACAGTGATGTAGCCGCTTCCATCTTTGTCGAAATATTGGAACGCTGCAACCAGGTGTTCCTCTCGTTCCAGCTTGTTGAGATGGACTGTTGCAGCTATAAACTCACCATAGTCTATGGTTCCACTGTTGTCGATGTCGGCCTGAAGAAGCACAAGCACAAATCTGTTACTCGGATGCCTGCCTAAAGGGCTACACAAAACGGTCATAATGCTTTACTTGATTTGAAAACAGGCCTTGAACTCGGAAATAGAGGATTACCGCATCCATGAGATCACGGATTTCAGTATCCTGCAAGGTGGAGCCGTATCGTCTCAAACCAGCCTTCAACTCATCAAATGTAATTGCACCGCTATTGTCGGTATCCATGGCCTTGAACATTTCTTTCAAACCAGCTATCTCTTCCTCTGACAAACTTTCAGCAATCACCTGATGCCATAAAAAAAAACCAAGCGTTTCAGAGTTATTTCAACACAAAGTAGTCTGAAAAAAGCAGCTCCGATATCTTCATAGTCTCGGAAAAACAACCTACCCGTAGTGCCATCTTCTTTAGCTTATTCATTGCTGAGAAATTTTTAAGACGGGAGAGAACAGCGGGGTCTAGTGATCTGTCAGGAGCAACGCCGTTTTCGCAAATCCATGGATGACCTACGGTTTAAAAAGGAGTACAAGTCAGAATCATATTGCATGAGATCGGATTAAGTATTGTGAATCACTATTGAGAATATGCCGATGGACATCAGCATACATAAAACTTGATGAGCAGTTAGTCGCTGCGAAGGCTTCATGCATAGCATCTTTGTTATCAAATCCTTTGCACTGTCTGAGATTAACGGCCACGGGTCTGAGTCAAAGTCAACGTAGCCCTTCAACACAGCATCAAATATTCCTTGTTGTGTCTCTGAAGTAAGAACGCAAAGAGTATCAGCTCAAGTATGAATCTAAAAGAAAAGATTTGGAACTTCAGAAACTGCAGCATGCGTACCTGCCCAAAATGGCGGCACACCACTAAGCAATATGTAAAGTATGACTCCGGCTGTCCAGACATCAGCTTCTGGTCCATAGCTTTTCAGAAGTACTTCCGGAGCAACATAGTATGGGCTTCCAACAACGTCAGTGAAGATTTGACCTGAAATGACGATTTAACGGACATCGATAAATACAGATTTCACTAAGTTAACCGATAACAATGATAACATCTATAACTGGATTCCATCATAATCCAGGTAGTAATATTTTTATGGACATTCAAGATCAGGGTCGTGATAGTCAAAAACTGTACCTGGTTTGAAGAAAACGGAGAGTCCAAAATCAATGGCTTTGAGAGAAAAGTCATCATCCTTATTAGCCAGCAGGAAATTCTCAGGTTTGAGATCTCTGTGAATGACTCCGAGGGAGTGGCAGGCCTCGACCACACCCACAATGATCTTTATCAGCTCAGCCGCCTTTCGCTCACTGTAATGCCCTCTCTGAATAATTCGATCAAACAACTCACCTCCACCACAAAGCTCCATCACAATGTGAACACACAAAGGGTCCTCATACGCTCCTTTGATAGTGACAATATTTCTATGCCCGGCCAAATGATGCATTATCTGAATCTCCCTCCTAACATCATCGACATCTTCCTTGGAAATAAGCTTCTTTTTTGATATAGACTTGCACGCGTACTCATTCCCGGTAGCAATCTCCGTGCAGTAGTGAGTAGTCCCAAACTGCCCCGATCCCAATTTACGCCCCATGTTGTAAAGTTCAAGAATATTTGGAGTCTTGTGACCCAAAACATAATAACCCTGATTCTCAGTCCCACGTCTCATAATGATATCTTTCTTGCCGGGACTCAGAGCAGATGCTTTGTTATTATTCTTCTCTTTCCTGGGGCTGTCTTTGGCGAATTCTTGAGCAATGAGCTGCTGAGAACTGGGAGAGTAGTCCGAATTTGAATGCTCAGATGAAGTATTTCTCTTTGAATTGGTATGATTCTCAGGCTGGTCGTGGCCCTCGAACAGTTTCCCTTTGAATGTTCCACGGCATGCGTTGCCCATCAAGTAGACCTAAATCCCACTATCTTCAATTTTCTGTCCTCAAAGTTTTATGTTTCTCATCAATCGATCCAAAACCTATGCACAGCCAAAATCTATCAGAATTCCACTCAGCTTCTAAGACAGCAAACTACCAGGATCACCAAAGACAGACAGACATCAAAAATGAAAAGTTCTACCGAAAAGTATCAGATCCATTGACTATCCAAGCCTAAAATCAACAAGAAATTGCTCATACAAGAAGCAACCCTTATTCGAAAATTAGGTCAACCTCAATCTGAATCCTACAAATTCCAATCCTCAGCCATCACCAATTTAAAGAAGAAAAAAAATCTCAAAATTCTTCTAATAAAAGTTGCAATCTTTATTCATGGGAAACCAATCAAATTTGGAAATCGCACAACCCCATGACCCAATCAGACGATCCAATCGACATGCTTCGAGCCCGGATCGTAAAGACAGGAGCTTGACAAGAATGCGAAAGAGGGTGAGTGAGAAATGGCTTACCCAGTTGGTCAATGGCGGTGGAGAGCCAGAGAGCAAAACTCAGGAGATGGATTGGAAGACTTTAAAAAAGGGGGTGCAGAAAGAGAACAAGAAGACGAAGAAGGTGCGAGGAAAAGGGAGAGGAGGGAGAACACATCAAACAAATCAAAGACTCAAACCTTTGAACATGTTGAGCAGGATCAGCTTCGCTTTTTGGGCGATGTAAAATATAAATTAAATTTATTTTTTCTTAAGATCAGCAACCGGGGAGGAGGAGAGAGAAAGTGGCAAACAACAAAATTCATAGTTGCAGTAATTTATTTGATTCAGATTTGTAGGAGAAATTGGGGATAGTGACAGCGACTGTGATTGGGAACACGGTTACAGTTAGGAGGACATATCCAAGCGGGTAAGGAGAAGACAAGTCTTATTAAATGACTTATTTGTAGATTCATTAAATGTCCAAGTTTATATATTTTTATTATAAAAACTTTTCAAGTTCAAAATTATTAAATTTTATATTATTAATTAAAATTTAAAATAATTATTGTAATTTAACAAAAAAAAATTTGTGTACCTTTCTATCAAATAACATTGTCAATACACATTTGCTCATCGTCAATACACCCATCTCTCTCCTCTCATATAACTCAAGCTCACTCGAGCATATCGGTCTCTCTCCACCAAACTCATTTATCACTCTCCCAAATTTATTCAAACACACACGTCTCTCTCCACAAAATCTTATTTCTCTATCAACCAAACTCATTTCTCTGTACCTAATTTTTTTTTTCAAATATGTGTTTGTGTTGTGTTTTGTTGTTTTTAGTGTTGTTTCTCAATAAAGTGTGATATTTTCAAGTGCTGAACGTGGTAGTTTCACACGTTCATCTGTTGTGTTTTTTTTTGGTTTTATGGATTTTGACATGTGATGTCGTGTTTTTTATATGATGCGTTTTTGTTGTGTCTTCTGGGTGTTCTTGGTTCTGATATGTGATCTTGTACATTTCTGAATTTCAAATCTGGGTTTTATGAGTTTTCAATAAAGTTTTAAAGCACAAAGCATATTGAACACTAAATACACTAAGTTTCCAAACTCATTTTTTTATTTTCAAATATGTGTTTGTGTTGTGCTTCGTTGTTTTTAATGTTGTTTCTCAAGTTTATGATGTTTTCAAGTGTTGAATGTGGTAGTTTCATATGTTCATCTGTTGTGTTTTTTTTTTATTTTGTGGGTTTTGACATGTGATGTTGTGTTTTTTATGTGATGCTTTTTGTTGTGTCTTCTGGGTAATCTTGGTTCTGATATGTGATGTTGTACTTTTTTGGATTTCAAATCTGGGTTTTATGAGTTTCGATTAAAATTTTAAAGCACAAAGCACACTGAACACTAAATACACTAAGTATAACGTACAATAGAACACAACACTCAAAGGTTCAAAGCTAATAAAAATGAATAGTGATACAAATCAACTTGACTTGACACTCATCATGTTTTGACACAAAATCAATTTTTAAGAAAATTGATATGGTCAAAGTGGATGTTTTTGTTAGTCAAAGTGGATTTGTGGGTGTCAATCAAATGAGTGTCAGTCAAGTGAGTGTCAATAAAGTGGGTTTTATGTTTTTTGTTATGTTTAGTTGTGTTGTGTGTTTTTGATGCATTTTATGGATTTTGACATGTGATGTTGTGCTTTAATAGGTTCAAATAATGGTTTATGTTTTCTGATTTATTTTTATGTTTTGTACTTTGTATTTTATCATTTGTAAATTGTACTTTGTCATTTCTGGGATTTCTGTAAACTTTTAAAGTACAAAACACAAAGCACATAGTATTAAAACACAAAACACAAAGTACAATAGGGGACTGAACACCGAAAATATGTTGAATTAGGGTTTATGTTTTTCAGTTCAGATTTAGTAGATTGTACTTGTTTTGTGCTTTGTTCTTTGTCCTTTGTCATTTGTGCTTGTGCTTTGTCATTTATATATTGTACTTTTTAATTTAAAATTTCACAGAAAACGTAGAAAACCCATATTTGAAACACACAAAATTACAAATCCTTAATCTAGAAAACTCATAAATGAAGAACAAAATTGCATATTTCAAATGCAAAAAATTCATATATGAAACCAATCATCACAGAATCTGGATCTGAAAACTTAGAAAACCTTGAAACGCATATGCCAAAACAAAAACTCTTAAACACAAAATCACAAACACAAAATTAGCCAACAAAATTTAGAAAATTCAATAAACAACGTAAACTCATATTTCAAACTCATAAATAACACAACACACGTGAGAAAATTTGAAGCTTGAGTGTTTTAATGGAGATTGACTGGGAGATGTGTTTCATTAGTTTTTAGAGATGGATTTCACTTGAGTGTGTTTCAATGGAGATAAGTGAGAGATGAGTTTCACGGATTTGCACGAGAGAGAAAGGAGACTGAGTTTTGAGAGTGGGGAGAGAGAGAGAGAGGAAGTCACTCTTAAGTCAGAAGTCTCCTCTCACTTTTCTCTCACATTATAATAAAATTCTCCCTCCCCAACGCGCTTTTCTCTCACCCACTCTCATCATCATTAGACTATATATCTCCTCTCATACACACTCAAAACTACTCAAACACACCGTCTCTCTCCACCAAATCCATTTTTCTCTGTCCAAAAACACACGTCTCTCTCCATTAAAACTCATTATCACTCAACCAAATTCATTCTCTCCTCAAACCCAATTTTTTTAATTTTTTTAATTTGTGTTTATATTGTGTTTTATTGTTTCTCTATTTTGAGATGGTTTCAAGAGCTGAACGTGGTACTCTCATATGATCATCAATTGTATTTTTCAATTTTATAGGTTTTGATGTGTAATGTTGTGTTTTATTGTGTGATGCATTTTGATTGTGTTTTCTGAGATTTCTGGATTCTGACATGTAATGTTGTATTTTTCTGACTTTTGAATATGGATTTTATGAGTTTTCAATAAAGTTTAAAATTATAAAGCACAAATCACAAAAGCACATTGAACATTAAAAACACTAAGTACGTGCACTAAAACACCACACTCAAAGGTTCAAATTTAATAAAAAATGAATAATGACACAAATTTATTTGACTTGACACTCATCATGATTTGACATAAAACCCCTTTTCAAGAAAATTGATGTAGGAAAAGTAAACTCATTTTTTAAGAAACTCATTAGTTTTAGTACATTACTTTTCTTGAAAACTAAAAAATTGGTGTCATGATAGATGTTAGTCTAGTAGATTTGTTGGTGTCAATCAAGTGAGTGTCAGACAAGTGGGTGTTAGTGAAGTGGGAGTTATATTGTTGTTGTGTTTTGTTGTGTGATGTGCTTTGTTATGTTTTCTGGGTTTTGATGTATAATGTTCTGCTTTTATATGTACAAATCTGAGTTTGTGTTTTGTGCTTTTTGTTCTATGTTTTGTGCTTTGTAGTTTGTCAATTGTATATTGTACTTTGTCATTTTTGGGTTTTCTGTAAAATTTTAAAGTATGAAACATAAAGCAGACAGTACTAAAGCACAAAACACAAAGTATAATAGGGGATTGAACACAGAACATATATTGAGCTTTTGTGCTTTGTTCTTTATCCTTTGTCATTTGTATATTGTACTTTGAAATTTTAAACTTTACAAAAATCTTGAAATGCATATGTGAAAACCAGAAACCCATAAACACAACATCACAAACACAACATCAATCAACAAAAATCAGAAAACCTAAACAAACACAACGTAAAATCATATTTCAACCCATAAAACCCAACAAGCGAGAGAAATTTTTAAGCTTCAGTGTTTCAATGGAGAAGAGTGGGAGATGAGTTTTATGGGTTTTGGGAGATGAGTTTCACTTGAGTATATTTCAATGGAATTAAGTGGGAGATGAATTTCATGAGTTTGCACAAGAGAGAAAGATGAGTTAGTTTTGAGAGTGGAGTACGAGAAAGAGAGAGGGAGTAGGATGACGGGCTAGAAGAGGGAGGCTATCACAGGATGCAATCATCACCTCGGAAATTCAACTTTCCACGAAAACCTCTTTCCCAAAATACCCCTCCACATGCTTTTCCAATACAAAATAAGGAGTTCTATACACCATAGGATTAAGAAGTTCCAAAGACTAGCACTCAGTTCTCAGTTCTCACATCAAAAGGGAGTTCTCCACGGAACTCCCTATATATATATATATATATATAGAGAGAGAGAGAGAGAAGGGATCAAATGTAAATGATAATTTCATTGTAAATAGAGGACAAATCTCAGCCACATATTATTCATAATCTAATGGCTATGATGCGTCATCGCTTCTTCCTTATCATCTAGCTTGCAACAAATAATCCCCAGCAACTCGACGGCGCACGACGGCTCTGTTCGGACTGCTGCGCGGCCTGCTGCCGGCCTCGGTCAAGTCCTACGACCCGGACGATGGGGAGATTCACCATGGTGTTGCCGCAGCCGTGGAACAAAGCTCCGGGGAGAGGACCAACAGCCACCGGCGAAGCTCTATCCACCTCTGGCTCCTCTCTTTCCGCTCCTCCTAAGTTCATCCAAGCCAAGTCCTCTCTCTTCTCCAACCGTCGTTCCATCTCCACCAACACCAGCTCCAATTCCAATGCTAACCTAACCCTCTGCAAAGCCGACTCCATCGGAGCATCCTCCCCCGATCCTGCTACTATGCAGACCGTCAGTTTAACAAATTCCGGCTCCGCGTCCTCCTCGGGGACTTCCACATCCACCGTGTTCGTCGGCGAGGGCAGCGTCCCGCTCGAGGGAGTGATTCAAATCGAGAAGCCTAATTATGATGCTAATATAGATAGATGGGGGTAACTGACGTGTCGCGCTGCTTGCTGGTGGAGATGTGTTGGCTTTGCTTCTATTTGCTGCCGTTGGGAGATTCAGCCATGGATTCCCTGTGTGGGATATCCTCGTCTTCCCTTTTGAGATGTAATTTTTTGATTGGTGAACAACATGTTCACTGTAGTGAACCAAAAATTCATCATCATGTTCACTATAGTGAACCAGAAATTCATCATCATGTTCACCGTGATGAGTTCAATTTTTACGTCCGTGAAATATAAATTCACTACAGTGAACAAAAATATTAAAAATTTATGTGTGCATTACCCTCCCAATATGCGTGTTCACCATGGTGCACTGTCTGTGCACAATTGTGAACTAAAAATTCACTATCAAATTCACCGTGGGGACCTCAATTCTTATGTCCATAAAATATAAATTAACTATGGAGAACCAAAAAAATCAGAAATTGATGTGTGCAGTACCCTCTCATATATGTGTGTACCATGGTGAATTTGAAATTCATCATCATATTCACCATAGTTAGTCTGTTTTTTATGTCCGTGAAATATAAATTCACTATGATAACCAAAAATATTAAGAAATTTCTGTGTGAATTACCCTCCTTATAATGGTGAACCTGAAATTCACCATCGCTGGAATTTTAATTATTTTTAGTTTGTGTTTTTTTTTAAATATTTTTTTTGAAGTCTTACATTTTGTTTGAATTTCTTAAAAAAATTTATCCATTAGATTTGTAGTGTCTCAATTAGAATATCTCACTTTTAGATGGGTCTCAAATGAGTGGCTAGGATTTGTCCACTATTTACAACGAAAAAGGTGTTTACATCGGATCCCTCCCCTATATATATATATATATATATATATATATATATATATATATATATATATATAGGGATTCGGTGTAAACACATGTTTCGTTGTAAATTGTGGACAATTTCTGGCCACTCATTTGAGATGAATCAAAAGGTGAGATAATCATGTTTTTTAAATTTTGAGACATTTCAATGTAATAGATAAAAAATAAAAATAAATATAACAAAATTTTAAAAATTAAAAAAATTAAAAAAATACAAAAAATAAAAAATAAAATAAAATTTAAAAAATAAAATAAAATGTAAAAATGATAAAAAAATTCAGTTCACAAGACGTTCACCACTTGGATTGTTAGCTGGTTGTTCACCATGATGATAATGAATTTTTTATTCACCACAGTGAATAAATAGTTCACCACGACAGTGAATAGATAGTTCACCATCATCACCATGGTGAACAGACAATTCACTCATACAGATAGTTCACCATCATGATGAATAGACATATTTGGAGAGTAGTGTTCGAATAAATTTTTTTATTTTTTTGATTCGCCTCATAAGTGAATCATGAGTTCAATAGTTCACCACCATGGTGAACAGATAGTTCACCAATACAAGATAGTTCACCATTAGACATATTGATATTTCTTTGTTAGATTTTAGCCCTCAAGAAAAAGTTGCATTCATGTTCAGTAAGGACATGAAAAGAAAACAGAGTTAGCAATCGTCTGTATTGAAACCAGAAACTACGGATCCCTTACTATATGGTTGTTTGTTTGTTTGTTTGTTTTTTAGTCAAACTATAAAGAAATTACTTCACATAAAAAAGTTACCAGTAAGACTCCAAAGAATTGGTACTGGTGAATGAGGTTTCAGGTTAACAGCTAAGAGACAAGCTTCTAGAGTAGACAATCTCATTTCTGGCTTCTTTCTTTATTTTCATCCATTTCTTCAACATCTTCAAAGCAGTGATCATTGATCTGCAACTGAAGAATATAATTGGCCAGGTCATGATTGCCATTTGAATAACTGATGGAGCTGTCAGGAATCGCAGCCATCAGAATCATCCACCTCTGAGTCTACCCTTCCAGTTGACCAACACTGAAAGTTCAGTTATGTTATTGCTCCTCGATGTCTTCTATCGGTTCAGGGTTCAACTCAGCACATTCACAAAATATCTCAAATAGATTATCCAATCGGTTAGGATCGGTGGGAACATGCCTCATTTCAGTGATACTTGATAAATCATGAGGTTCATTACTCCAATCAGAATCCTCTGAATCATCTTCATCGGCTCCCGTTTCAATCTGAGTATGCCTCCGGATCCCTGGACACAGCAAGAAGTGAAATCTACAGAAAATCAACACCAAACCCTCTACCTCCATCCACTTCACTGAACCACACAACCTGCTTGATGGTGATGTAGAGAGTGCCGATTGCTTCGGGGCTGCGATTTTCAAGCATGACGGTGACACTGGACTGCACGTGCATAAACTCCTCGCCGTTGTCTGCGTCTAGAATCGGCTGACCAGCGGTGGTCCCAGCTATATTGTTTGTAGAAATCAGAAATCGAACAAGCTTTACCCAGATGAGAGAGGGACGCGAGATACCCGACGGCCTGCGCCACATCCAACGCCGCTTCTTCCATCATCCGCAGCATCCCCAAATCGGCTGACCAGCGATGGTCCCGGCTATGGTTGTTTGTTGAAATAGGAAATTAGACGAGCTTCGCCCAGATGAGAGAGGGACGCGAGGGACCCGACGGCCTGCGCCACATCCAACTCCACCTCTTCCATCGCCCGCAGCATCCCCAGATCGGCTTCTCTGGTTCAGTTAAACGAGGGAGAAGTAACGAGGCAATGTTATCTTATTTATTAATGAAAGTGATTAAATAATTACAGCCATTAGATTCACAAAAATGAAGGGTTAGGATTAGTGCACAGTTTACAACCAAATTATTGTTTACATTTGATCCCTCTTCTATATATATATATATATATATATATTGAGGATTAATTGAGAAATTTCAAAGTTAGTGAGAACTAAGAACTCAACCAAAACTCACCACGCGTCTCACTACATAAGGAGTGATTTGAAGTTTCTTTTGTAGCCAATCAAAAGCTACTACATGCCCCACTACCTACACTCATAAGTCAGTCTTTTGTTAGAGTCTGGTCATTAAACTAGTTAATCGACTCATGTTGACTGTAGTTTTCGTTACTTCAAAAACTAGTTATTTTTAATTAGGGATCATAATGCCTTACTAGGGGAAGCTTATGATCAATCAGGTGGCGGATATTGAGTTGAGTGAAAACTGAATAAGATTCAGTTCGGATATGATCTAGTTAAACTCTTGTCTGATACGGATGAACTAAACGGGTTAAACACATGGATATGACCCATGAATAATACTCATTGGCCTACGAGTTCAAGTCCAGTAACCTAGCTGATGGGCTAAGCTCGCGGGCTAAAGCCTAAAAGCATGATTCTCACTATAAATAGAAACTCAGGATATCTATTTTGTGTATGTGATGTCACTGTGAGAGGGTCATCCAGGAGCTAATATTTTAGAGGATACCGGTGTGGATACCGGTAGAGGCATGACATTTGGCGTGCTCATAAAAAAGGTAACCCTATTGCATTTCAATTCGGATCCAAACTTATATTTGAGGTTCGGATTGAAATTAGTCTCACAATAATTAACGGGTATTCCCGATCTGAGCTTATGCCATGTTGCTTGGAAAACCCAATTCTACATTTGTGTACACGATCCCTTACATCACTGGCTGCCACTTGTCTCACTAACTATTTCACGTGTCATACACCTTTTATCTTCTTACGCAAACCCATTAATTTTTATTTTTAGTTCTTAAAATCAATTTATGTAATTATTTTGATATTATTTTAAAAATTAAATTTCATAATCATTTATAAAAAATATAAAATTTAATATAAGATCCATTTTGGATATATTTTTTAAAAGAATTTTAAAGTACAATGCGCAATGTACAAATTGGTAACTTCAAAGTTCAAAAGAATTCATATCTTGAACTTCAAACATTAAATTTGGTACTTTGTACTCTTAACTTTGATCTTTGACTTATGAAATATAGATTTTGAACTAAATTTTTTAAAAAAATGTATCAAAAATGGGTCTTTTATTAAACCTTATAATTTTTTATAAATAAATATGGAATTTTATTTTTAAGCAAATATCAAAACAATCACATAAATTGGTTTTAAAAATTGAAAGAAAGAGATAGAATTCGGGTGACATGTGGTGGAACGTGATAGAAAATTGCACTTTTTGTTGGACTATTATACCCTCACCCCTCTTCAAATTGTGACAGGTGTCCTCCCCACCTATTTCTACTATCTTTCGTCTCCCATTTATGTACAAAATTTTTCTATTTGATCGGATGGTTGTCGTTTGTCACTTAAAATATCATGCATTAATTTTTGAATGCATTACTCAAAATATAAATTTTATAAAATTGTAATAAAAATATATTATCAAAGTAAAATTATATACGAACATATTGAGATCCATTATCATAATATTTATCATAAATTTCACATAAAAATGATAAGTTAAACTCAATCTATGAAAAAAGACAAGTAAAAAGAGAGAGGGAAAGTTTTCACACATGTTGGAGTTCTTCCGTGAACCTCACTATATATGTGTGTGTATGTATGTATGTATATATATATAGGGGGCGGATCAGGTGAAAACCATCCTGAATTTGTAAACTGTGAACCACTACAATTTGTCGATCTGTTTTCCATCAATGCACCAGATTCATTTAAAATTTTTGTTTTTTTAATTTTAAAAAAAATAGTTATGTTGTTATATGGTTTCCTAATTTAACGCCGCCTAAAAATATTCCATATCCCTTAATTTCCGTCACTATCCCGCAACCTACTCCAGCAAGCCCCACTCGCGTATCTACTTTCCATCATCCGACTCTCTCTCCATCTCCTTTCTCGTCGCTCCGCTTCGTCCCAGTCGATTGTCGAACACTTTTCCTGCCCGTCAGTGCACCGATCGGTTTCGTTCTCGTGTTTTTTGGTTCTTGTTTTGGCTACCGGAAAGGATGTGCACCACCGAACTATTGCAGATCGTCTATGCCGGTTCACTTGTATAAAGTTGAAGAAATTGAAAATATTCCAGGCGGTGGGTGGACAACGTTGTGGTGCATAACTATTTCACTTTTTGAAAAACGTCAAAATCTGAAACAAAAATTACGTCATGTATGTTCAGTCACTAGTGCACCGTTGAAATTCCTTTGAGTAGGTGCACCGAACGCAATTTTCGTGTTTATTGTACTTTTTTTACGTGTTTGATTGTTGAACGTGTTCTGTCGGTCAGTGTGTGGTGCACAAACAAAAACATGACATGTATGTTCCATCAATGGTGCACCAAAACAGCCTTCGGTCGTGTTTAGTGTTGCACCACATCTGTCAGTAGTGTAAAACAAAATGTGCACTCGGATATGCGCATGCTGTCAGTCAGTGTGTGGTGCATCTCTGTTATAATGACGAATTTTGATATAAAGTTATGAAAATTCACAATACTTTGCGTAGTGCACCAAAACAATAAAAACAGGATCATTATTTTCGTCTGCATTCAAAGTATAAATTGTAGAAATTGAAAAACTAAAAGCTGAAAAGAAGGTTGATATGTCATTTGTTCTTGTCAGGACAGTTCCTGCTGTCATGATTGACCATTTGTTTGAAAAATGCACATTTTTGAGGAGGTCTTTTTGCCCGTTCAACAATCTTCTCTCTGTCAGATTTCAATCGCTTCTCTCTGTCAAATTGTATGTGCACCAGCAGCGACACTGTGCGAGGTATCATCAGTTGACGGTGAAAACTGTTGTTCTTGTGTGTCACCTGAAACATGGTCTTCATCATTGTTTTCAGAAGATTGAGTTTCGTTCGGGTTCACATCATTCATGAATAGGCTATCATTGCTTCCATCACTACCTTGAAAATCACCTAATACATAACCTCAATATAAGCCGGTGCACAAGCAATTAAAATGCGAAGCCGGTGCACAAGCAATTAAAATGAGAAGCCGGTGCACCAAAGTAACCAATACAGATATTGCGCACAGAATTAAAAAAAAACAAATCTAAACAGATGCCTATAAATCTGGTACACCGGCAAGGCAAGTGTGCAGAAAGGGAATACATAATTAAGCGAGTCGGTAAAAAGGAAACCTAATACGTTGGTGCACCGACGAGTAAAATATGCAGAATGAAACATAATTAACCCAAGATGCCTTGTGCACCGGCAAGTCAATTGTGCACCGGCATGTAAATTGTTACGAATGAAAAAAAATCATCTAGCGACATTGTCGGTTAAAGAAAAAATGATTGTGGTGTACAGAACAGATCAGCAGGCGGACAGAACAATCTGACCCATCGACATGCCTGCAAAACTATCAAAAATAAAAAATAGTACAGACCCACTATCAAAAAAAATAGAACTGGAAAAATAAGAAACACTGGAAAAAAGGAAGAACCTGTCGCAATATCGGCTGCCGAATTAGAAGACGTCGACATGGGTATTGGTAGAAAAATGCAGCAGCAGGCGGCGCGTGAAAGCTTTGTAGGCGTCGACAGTAACAGTTAACGATTATGGACTGTCGAAGATAAAAAGGAAGGTTATAAGATTGAAAGATTTGTTCAGAATAAAATCAGCTATAAATACGGAGAATAAATATAAGATCATTAAAGATATGGATCAAAAATAAATGTGACGATCAAAAAAATTAAATTTGAATTAAAATCTGACCGTTGGATCGAATCAGATGAAAGGATAGAATTGGTTCACAGTTTACAAATCCAAAACGGTTTTCATTTGATCCACATTATATATATATATATATATATATATATATATATATATATATATATATATATATATATAGAGAGAGAGAGAGAGAGGGCGGATCATGTAAAAACCACTATGGATATGTAAACTGTGAACTAATCTGAGCCTCATATTTGTAATGCATCCAATGAGTTAAGTTATTTACAAATTTATTACTTAATTTTTGAGTATTTATTAGTTCTTATCTCATTTATTAACCGATCTCCTATTTATAAGGAAATCTAACGTATTATTTAATCCTCCTACAATCACGGTTATTTTTTATCCATTTCATCTTTTATCGTAAAATCATTGTGTCATTTAAATTTGATGGTGCACAGCTGCAACTTTTTGTGCTTCAAAGGTTTGGATTTTTTAAATCTTTTAGTGCACAATCACTTAGGCATTGAAGATATATGTGCGGTGCACATTTTTGGTAGTGTGTAAATTTAGTACAGGCATTGCCATTTAAAATGTGCAAATTCAGTATGTGCACCACAGTTTGAATGTGCATATTCAATGTGTAAATTACACGTCTGGTGCACACGTATTTCATTCAAAAAAATGTGCACTATAGTTTTAGAAAATAAATATAGAATTCTTAAATACGGAAGTGAACTATTAAGAAACTATTTAAAAACTTTGAAATTGGGACGTGCACCATTACCAAACCCATAACAACTTAGAAACTCAAATGTGCACCCATTGAAAATCGAAACACAGATGTGCACTAATTTCAATTGGTGCACCAATCGAAACACTAGGCTTCAAACCGTCCTACTTCATCTCATCCTACAACCGCTCAGCGTGCTTCGGCTTTCTTGGACAAAACCACATGTTCAACAATATGTTATAGAGTCAAATTAAAGAAACCCAAGTCAATTCAAATGCCCTCCTCTTTTTGACATATTCAGATGCTACAATAAGATTTTGATTAGCTATTAAATCTGAAATGTAAAATCAATAGCCTAATAGACTATCTAGAAACAACTTGTGAGCAAGGACGAGATCTAAAAATTCAAACTTAAATTATGATTGAAATTAAAGAGTCAAACAGAGGAGAGAGAACACATTAATACGTCATTAAATATGATTGATGATAAAGAGAATCAAACCAATAAATATGATAATATCTGTTGCTACAAATAAGGAAATATAAATAATTCAAACAATAAAAACACATTTAATTTTAATCGTTAGATGATCTAAGATCAAAGGACACAAACGATCCACAGTTTACATATTCAAAGTAGTTTTAATTTGATCCACTCCCTATATATAAATATATATATATATATAGGGGGCGGATCAAGTGAAAACCACTTTGGATTTGTAAACTGTGAACCATCCTAGATCGTTGATGTTATAACTAATCAATGCACCAGATTAAATGTGTTTTAAAAAAATAATAATTGAATTTAAAAACATAACAAAAGAACGGTTAATTAGATAGCATTAAATCTGTCGTATATTCATTATCCACTAATTAAGGAAGAAGTAACCGTCTAATTCCTCAATTCACGTCAACTTAGCGAAAAATAATTCATCTCTCACCCACTCGCCATCAAGTGTCGCAATCATTAACAAAGAACGTGAAGCGCCATCTAGAGAAATATATAGCCGCCCACGTTTTGCCATGTTAAATTCTTAAAATTTCAGTATTTTTATTCCATTGTCTTGCGATCTCGTTGTGCACTGCGAGTACATGGTGCACATCTTGAGAATCTAATATGGTGCACATTTTATAACATAGTGCATAATTTTATGAATGTGGGATGTCTCACTTCTGATGATATGGTGCAATTGTTAATAATTTGGAGCGGTGCACTATCATTTGGAGTGGTGCACTACAAGATTCACCGTTAAATTTTTAACATACAGTAATAGCTCACATATAAAATTTTATTTCATAAAAAATGTGCACTGGAAAATTTAGAAATATAAACATACATCATTAAAAGATAATACAGAAATTTTGACGTGCACCATTGAAAGTTATTCAGCAGATCTACATATGCACCATCAAACCCATAAAATTGTGCACCAATGATTGTGCACCATTGCAGATCTTTTCTGACAGTTGAAGATGAGATGACTGGTCAATGGATTCAAGCATGGCGGCTGTGATGAACTTGAGGTGAATTTTATCAAACGTCTGTTCCATGAGACTCTTTCAATAACACGGGACAGGGAAATACAACGAATAAAATAATAAAATCAAACCTGGACATGTGGGTAGAGATGACGATATAGTGTGAGTGGAGAAGAACAGTAGAGGATAGAGTGGGAGGATGTATGAATGTAGGAAAATCTTTCTGTTTCTCCCTCTCCATATGCTTTGAATGATTTAACTTATTCAAATAAGGTTAAACCATGTTGATCTGGTGTGACTTGGAATAAGGGAAAAGACTGATCTGGAAGAAAATTGATGCCCTAGGATTTTCCAAATGTTACCAACAGGATCATAACAAAGCTGAGCCAAATCTCTGAGTTTCATAATACGTTTAATTAGCCATTAAGTATACTACTTAATAGGAATAGTCCATCAATCATTTGATTTAATATAATATACATTAATCCATTTGATCCATGCAGTCTCCTTTTTTTTAAAACAATATCCCAGTTTTGAGATAGGAAAATTGAAGAATGAATCAAAGAAGCCTTTTTAATGCCAAAACCACCTGAGCTTGTAGGAAGACAGATAGTGGACAACTTAACATGTTCTTTGGAGCGCCCTTGCCAAAGAAATCTTCTACAGATACTATCGATATTATCAAGAACAGATTTTGGGATCAAAAGATTCAGAACCAGTAGACTTGCATAGTATTTAGCACAGATCTCAGGATGACAACCCTGCCAGCATAAGAGAGGAATTTGTGACACCAAGAATTAATTTTGGCAGAAAGATTCCCCAAAAGTTTACTAAAGTCACTGAATTTAATTCTTCTGCAGTCTAATGGAATGCCCAGGTATTGGGCAAGTAATGTTCCTTTGGAGAAACCCACATGTCTGACAATAATAGCAGCAGCAGCACTCATACCGCCAATGAAAATTTGCAATTTCTGACAGTTGACAGAAAGGGTAGAGAAAGATGCAAAATTGTCAAGGGTGGATTTAATGAGAGTAATGATTTGAATGTTACCATGGAAGAAACCTGATTTAATTTTGTTCTTGCACATTTGGGATGAAACATTAAATCTAGATGCCTTGTAATGTCTCTTAGCTGCCTTAATAAAATTTCCATGGCAAGGAAAAAAAGATAAGGAGATAGAGTACAATCTTGACTTAAGCCATGAAGATTTTTAAAATAAGCAACTAGAGAGTCATTAATCAGAATGGAGAAGTGAGGCTCTTGGATGCATTGCATAATCCAATTAATAAAATGCCATGGGAATCCAAAGTACCTCAAAGACTCTTCTAAAAATTTCTATGTTAAGGAATCAAAAGCCTTCTTGAGATCAATTTTCAAGCAGCGTCTATGGGAGATTATGGCTCTGCCATAACCAGTAACTAGAGACTGAGAAAGAAGAATAGTATGGACTATATTCTTTCCCTTGATGAAAGCACTTTGCTCAGATCCTATAAGCTTACCTAAGCAACTCTGCTTCCTTTTAGACAGAAGATTAGATATGGCTTTGTAAATGATGTTACAAATAGAGATAGGCCTAAAATCATGGACAGAGCAAGGATTATCAATTTTGAGAACCAAAGCCAGCTTGAGTTGAGGGATCTCGGCATTTTGTTAGATCTAAAATAATTCCTGATAGCTGAACAAATATCCTTTCCAATAATTTGTCAAGCAGTTTTGTAAAATTTTACATTAAACCCATCTACACTAGGACTTTTAGTATTTTCCATCTCAAAAAAGAGTGCCTTATATCAGAAAAAAAGGGTAGAGAGTAAAGTAGTGTCCTCAGGAGTGAGGACTGGACCAGATAAAGCTGAGAAATCAGGAGCTGTGTAATTTTATCTAGTTCCCATGTAATTTTTAAAAGGACTATTTAATAAATTCTGAATGGTTGTTTGGTCATCTGTCCAAAATCCAGATTGGTCTTTGAGCCTGGTAATCCTATTTAAAAAGGATTTTTGTTTCAGAGTGGCATGGAAATAGGAAGAATTTAAGTCTCCATGTTTGGCCCATTGAATATTGGCTTGCTAATGGAGACGAATTGATTCAAACTTGGAAAGCTTGGCTAATTGGGCAAGGTGATCTCTTTCAGAGTCCTAAAGAGTGGTATCAAAATGATTGAGCATCGATTGATTATGAATGTCAGTTGGTTGATCTCTAGCTGCTTGAATCCCTTCTGAAATTTTAGTAAAGGATTTACCAAACATAGTGAGCAAAGACTGTTTCACATCGTTAAGCTTGGAGTGAACATGGAATAAATCCAGACAGGGACCTGAGGAGATCCAGGATGCCTTCACTATATTTAGTAAATTGTCATGAAGAGTTTTATACATTGCAGAAATTAAATCTTCTTTTAGGTTTTGGAGCAGTAGATAGGTGGGCCAATTTTAAAATAGCAGGACTGTGATATGATATTCCAGGGGGATTAAAGATGATATAAGAAGAAGGGATGCATAAATCTAGGCACCATTACAAATAATTCTGTCCAACTTCCAAAATGTTGCATCTTAATTCCTTCTTTTATTAGACTAGGTGAATCTGAAGCCTAAGTAAGGAATTTTAGACAAATTATAGTTGGAAAATAATGTATTCAGCTCCATAGTTTTCCTCAAGGAAACAGGCGCACCAATTTTGTCTTGGGAGGAAAAAAATGGCATTAAAATCACCAAGAAGAACCCAAGGACTAATCATTGACGTGACCATGGCAGTGAGATCTAACCATAGAGGAGCACTAGAAATTTGATCATTAAAAGCATAGATAAATGTTACAAAGAATTTCTGCGTGCCAGTGATAATAACACAGGGAATATTCTGAGGGCAGGAAGAGATGACCTGACAAGAAGTACTCCCTCCGTCCTCTATTACATGTCGTTTAAGGTTAATTTGAGTAGATTAAGGTGAAGTTAATGCTAGCGGTTGAACAAATTTAATGGATGAGTGGTTAATGTTTTTATAAAAAAAATTTGTGCAAAAAGTAAAATTGATAGATGATTACTGGTGGAGAATGTATTTTTTATTGAATATGATAATGAAGTGATTAATGTTTGACATTTTAAGGTAGTTGTGAACATTAAATACGCATTGAAAATTGTTAAGTGACAAGTAAAAATGGACAAAAAAATTCGATTAAGTGACATGTAAAAGAGGACAGAGGGAGTAATAACTAATGAATCCTAACCAACAATAATTTTAGTCCAGCTTGAAGCTTGAATGTTGTTGAGAAACATCCAAATATCCTTGGTAGAAAACTTGTTCTTAAGACTATCAAAAGATGAACCAGAAAGTTTGGTTTTTAAAATCCCAAAGAGATGGATTGAGTTGGAAGAATAAAATGCAAAACTTTCTTTTGCTTTAAAGGGGAACTAAGACCCCTTATATTCCAAGAAGCAATATTAATCATTGAAGCAGAGGGGGTTCCAAAACTGCATCACTTCTCAATGACATCACTTTGGGTATAATTTGTTTTAGATGATTTTTTGAACCTTTTTGTCTTTCCTTCTTCCTAATAACAATAGTAAATCCATCATTTCAGTAGGAATAGAACCTGGGGAGATAGGATCAGCCACAACCATGAGCAATAGTGGTGTTTCTGACACATAGCTAGAGGAAGATGATGGTGAGGATCTGTGATGAGTAGTGGAGGCCGCCTTAGGAGATGATCTCACTGGAGATATTTTGCCATTCATATCCATAGGGGAACAAGGACTCTAAGCAATTTCCTCTAACACTTTAATATTAAAAGAGGGTTATATATAGTAAGTTGCATATTATTGGAATGCATATTATCTCCAACTATGAATTGATTCTCTCCAGAAATCTAAATAGGATCAGTGAAATAACTTGGAATGTCCTCCTTAGGGATCATAGGTCTCTTTTGGAACTCATTGCTTCTTGGAGACTCTGTTACAAGACTCATAATTGTGGCTAAAAAGCTTAAAATTAACACAATGAGGCGGTTTCCACTCATACTCTACCTGCTGGTGCAGTGCGATACCATTTGGGCCATGAATGTTTATCTGGTGGACAGATTCAAACTCAGCATTTAGTTTAACACATACTCTGACATACTAGAGACGTTCTTGTCGCACAGTGAAACCATCTGTACATATTGACCGATCCAGAGCTGCCACAATCTTGCTAAGAGCTCTATACCTCCTGAGATGCAAATTTAGATTAGGCAATTTAATCCAAATAGGAATAGATTTGACAGAATTCAGATTAAATTCATTTTAGATGGCCATGGTTGAAAGATCAAAGGCTGACTATTAAAAGGTCTGTGACCTTTCCATAAGTGCCTCATAATTTGATTTCGACTCATAGAAGAACAGGAATACACCACATCTTTGTTCTTGAACAGAAACAATTTTCTCATCACCCCACCGCCTTCGAATATAAATTTTCATGGTGAATAAAGCAGACAATAATCCAAACACATAACCTACCAGAGTGGTGCTCCAATGCGAAATCCCTTATGTCCATACATCATCATCCAATTGCGCAATAAGCCCATCTGCTCTGGTAGAATCAATCTCAAATTTCAGTCCATCCTCCAATCTTATATTCCTCGCAGCGATCGATGCCCACGTCCCCTGAATGACCGACGAAGAACCAGGTACGGACTTCCCTGTCGCGTATGTGGATGTTGTGTGCGTGGGGGATTGTAGCGCATGGTCATTGCTTGCTGAAGACGCACTGGTCGGGGCCGGCGCCAGCTGAACCATTCAATTGGAACTCCTCTGAAGAAATCACCCTAATCACCGGAGCCCTAAATCCGCAAAATTAGTAACTCCCAATCAATAAAGCAGTATGTTCATTATCTTTGCAAAGAGAGTGGGAATCCTAATTTGGTTGAGTTGGCTGAGTTGAGGTGACATCTTCTATGTTATGTCATCGACTCCTCATACATGGTATGATATTTGCACAATTAACTTTTTGAAAAAGGTGAACCTAGCACGGATCCGAGTGAAGAGCTCTAACAAGATGATAATATATATGAGGATGATGATTTTAGTCAGATGCTTGACAACGTCATGCAAAACAACGATGATGATTGGGAAAATATTTGAGAATGTTAGGTCAAATTCAGATACTTCTCTATATCCAGGATGTTCACGCTTCACTAAATTATTGGTGATTCTTACACTTCAGTAAATGATGTCTTATACACCAAATTAGCATCATCGTAATGCTCATTTGTACTAGTGTCATCATGATAAAGAGCAGGAGTTCTTATCTTCAACTGCTTAATAAATAAACAAATAAATAAATGCTTATTGAGCCGAGATATATTTAAGAGATCAAACCAAATTAGTTTGGTTCTGAGAAAAAATAATTGAATGGTTTAATTTGCACATCACCCGAATTAATTGGGAGTTTTTTTTTTCGTTTGGCCTCCTATCAACAAATTTTTTCGAAAATGGCCCTGCATGAGAAAAGTTTTCGGAAATGACCTTCTTTTAGGGAGCCGCTGTTTGAAACGGCGGTTGGATTGAGGCGAGCCGCTGTTTCAAACAGCGGTTCCACCACCTGTCTGCTGACTGAGCGGGCTTCAGCCGTTGTTTGAAACAGCGGCCGGTCTTAGTGGACAACGTGATGTAGGTGGTCCTTGCATGGGGTGATGACGCATGTGTGGCAGCCCCATGTGCACAGAAGAAGACCCCTCATCCACTCACTCACTCACTGTCTGTGGCTTGGCTCTTTCATACCAGAATTAATTGCTACTGGGTACATAATCAGTAGTACATAATCCATACTCATTGTTCTTTGTCGTCTTGATAGCTTTGACATTGGCTGGCCGAATTCCAACTAACTTAGACCCCTTCTTTAATGTGAAATGTGTCTGGTCAGAGCAATACACCACGAGTTTGTTAAACATGTCATCTCCTACTCTCTCCAGCGCCCTATCCCTCGCAGCTGCTAGCGTGCATACAACCGCCTCACACGTGCTGCCCTGCAAAACTCCTCCCCCGCCGCCCGAAAACAAGAAGCCCTGAGGCAGCCCCATCATCTTTCCCATCCAATCAACCACCACTTGTTCCAGCTCAGTCGCAGCTAGAGAAGCGCTCCATGCAAACCCCACCACATTCAAACCCGAGCAAAGCGTCTCTCCCAACAACCCAGCATTGCTGCATGTGATCGGAAAATATGCGTGAAGATTAGGGCTTTGCCAGTGCGTGAGCCCCGGGAGAATTTTGTCATATACATCCTGCAGTATAGATTCCACTGACTCCGAAGCCAGCGGTGCCTCACTGGGAAGCTGGACAGTCAGAAAGCCAGGTGTAACATCAGGCTGAACCGGCCGGTGCTCCAAAGTTTGATAATACTCAGCTATGAAGTTTGTAACCAAGCTAGACTCAACAACTAGCTCAGTCGGATCTATGGGATTGAAGGGCTTGGTTGAGTCAACCGGAGATGATAAGCTGCCCATTATGACGTTTTTTCGTCTGTCTTTCTCAATCTGTCAGAATTAATTGCTACTAGGTACGTACTAATTGCTACTGGGTATGAAAGAGCCAAGCCACAGACAGTGAGTGAGTGAGTGGATGAGGGGTCTTCTTCTGCGCACATGGGGCTACCACACACGCGTCATCACCCCATGCAAGGACCACCTACATCACGTTGTCCATTAAGACCAGCCGCTGTTTCAAACAGCGGCTGAAGCCGACGACAAGCCGCGGTTTGAAACCGCCGTTGAGGCGAGCCGCTGTTTGAAACAGCGGCTGAAGCCGATGACAAGCTCAGTCGAACCGCTGTTTGAAACAGCGGCTCGCCTCAACCCAACCGCCGTTTCAAACAGCGGCTCCCTAAAAGAAGGCCATTTCCGAAAACTTTTCTCATGCAGGGCCATTTTCGAAAAAATTTGTTGAAAGGAGGCCAAACAAAAAAAAACTCATTAATTGGCCAGTTTCTTTCCATCTCAGTGATTGACAAATTAAATAAGAGTGAATGATTGTTATTTTACTATAGTTCTCAAAACCGGACCGATCCGTTCAACCGGTCATGTTGTGAACTACGGGTGTGGTACGATCCGATTTCATATATTGTACCAGAATGGACCTCAAATCAGATTAAACCGGATCAAATCGGTCTAAACCCTACAAACCGCTATGAACAAATCGATTATCAATTAAACCACATTGATATTTAAATAAATTTATTGATTATTATAACTTTGTAACTATCATTAACTTAGAAATTAAATGCTTATAACATTAGATAAGTAAAATAAATATAAAATTATCCTCATCCAAACTCAAATCCACTACCTTTGAGTAACTAAACACACTATCAATCACTTTTGTTAAATAATGATGTTGTTTTATTTTGAAAAATTATTATAATAATATTAAACGTATGAATATTTGAATGGTAAATTGAAAATCGGAATACATAATATTTTAAATAACAAGTAAAAGAAGCCGGAGAAAACTATTATTTTGAGATATAATGATATTACATAAGACGGCATAACATAAGAAGCTTAAGGTAATGTTTCTGAGTGCGAAAATGTAGAGAAAGGGAATGAGAAGAGGGGAAAGAGGTGTTCCCAAGTTATTTTTAATAAGGGATTTGGGAGGAGTTGGAGGGGTGAAACATCTCCTTTTCTTTCCACCAGATTTGGGTGGATTTGGGAGGAAAGTGAGGGATTCCCCCATGAAATTACCTCTGTACCCTTTTATCCTTTTTTTTGCTCTCTTTGTACTCTTATCCTTTAAAATATCTCTTAAACTCAGAAACACCTATTTTTTCTCTCTTTCCTTTCTTTTCTTTTTTTTTCCTTTCTAATCCTTCCCTTTCTATTCTCTCAACACTCAGGATAAATCTTAAAGTTGACTAAAACTAAGAGCATCCATACTGAACCTTAGTTACAAGCTTCGTATCATAGGTCGAATCGCTCCACATTTCAACGTGGGGTGACTTTTTTCGTGTTCTGACAACAGAGCGCTTCGACTGCATGAAGTGGTTTGTTGAAAAAGAATATACGACGTTCTTTAGTTAACAGCATTTTATAACGTATAATAAGCATACCTTAGACGACACTTTTTGAAAAACGTCGTATATGGTATGAAGAGACTATATACGACGCTTTTAAGTTAAATGCGTCGTATATAGTCTATTTGAGTTTTTTTTAATTAAATGGACCAGACTTTATGTGTCGCTTTAAAATTAAAAACATTATCCACAAATATTTAAATAGAATTATAGTTGTTATATTCCAACGTTATAAAATAAAGTAGAAATTTATAAAAATAATTTGTAATTAATATAATATGGAAAAAAGAAGAAAAAAGTATAATATGACATGCGGGTTCCACATGCAGATGTTCAAAAGGTTTGTTTAAATATGGAAGAAAGTTTTGTGAAAATAAAATATTTTATTTGTCCTCTTTTACTTGTTACTTAATTAAATTTTCTTATCAACTTTTACTAGTTACTTAACATTTTTCAATCTGTATTTAATATCTACAACTAACTTAAAAAGTCAAAACTTAATGATTTCACTATCATAATTAATAAAAAATAATTTTACATAAGTAATAATCCATCAATTCTATATTTCACACAAAATTTTAAAAATATACATTAAATCTTACCTATTAAATTCTCTCAACCGCTATCATTAAATATCACCTTAATTTACTCAATTCAACATTTTATGACATAAATATCAAAATAAAAAAAATATTTGACAAATTTAAATTGACATAACACAAATCTATTTTAAATTTATTTCAATGTGAACACCTTAATAAATAAACCACCCCCTCCCTCTCCCATATCCAAAAGAATAATCACTCAAAGCCCATTCCGAATTGGGCCTACAAGGCCTAACAACCCCCCATCATGCATTTCCATCAAAAGTTGCTGCTACAGTAAGTAAACTACTACAACGACATCATTAAAAAGCATAGGAATGTTTTGCCTTGTCATCATCATTCCACAAATCTCGTACTCCCAAATAATCAAAGATTCCATCTTCTCCCACTTTTTTCCAGATTGTTAACGTAAAACGATACCCATTTGGCAACAATTTATGTTAAGCGTCGAATCATGGGCTGCCTCCTCGCTGATTGATTTAGCCCTAATTCTCGTAAATTTCAATTTGGAACCCGACGGCTCTTCTTCAATTTAACCCCTTTTAACTCTTTTGATTTTGATTATTTTAATATAAAAATTAAATTTTGCTGTATATTCTTCTGGACTATTCTCATGATAATTATCATCATCGCCACATCACTTCATCCACCAAACCCTAGCTTAGCTTCAGTGTCGAGTTCACTCAATCCAGCAACACTGCGGGCCATACTGAGCGCCTTTCGTCGGTAAAGTTTCCAGCTTTTTCCAAATTTGAGTTAGTGCTTGCGGAAGATCGCTTCAAAACGGCGACTGGGTTGTAACTGAATTGGCGTGAGCGGATGCGGAAGCTGACGTTCGTTTGTTTCTCAGGAGGAAGGCTGTAGACGCTTGCGAGAATCGATTCGTGAAGTGGGATTTCACCAGTTTCGTCTCCTTTTTTTTTTTTATCTTAATTTGTTGTCACCTCAGTCGATCTCCGCGGAGCACCCTCCGCTGAGAATTTTGGAGAAGATTCCTGCTTCAAGAGCTCCCGAGTTGTTCTGCTGATAGATTCTTTCTTGTCTGTCTCTTTTTTGAAATTCCGAGGATACCGGGGTTGACTCGTCTGAGTTAAAATTGCATCCACTTCTCTTAGGGCACAGATTGTAGTAGAAGGTAAGCTTACTTGCTGCCTGATTGAGCTAGACTATGGAGTCACTGATGCTCTCATGTATTCAGATTTTGGCATAAGAATCTGAGTATTTTGTCTGCTTGTTTAATTTTGGGAAGAATATGTTTGTGGGTGTGGAACATTCTTTACTTCTGTGCTGGGATGAGTATAACTGATAAGGCTTGAGAATTTGATCAGGATTATGTTGTGTTTTTATCATCATTTGGTGATTGGTTGGTGATTGGGATTGCAGACTTGTTTTGGGGATCAAGATGAGTGGAGCTGTGCTGGTTGCTATTGCTGCTGCAGTGGGTAATATGCTGCAAGGATGGGATAACGCCACAATTGCAGGTGATTCACTGTTTTTATGTGTTTTTCTTCTGTCTCCGAACTCATGCGGTCACTTAGGTGCTATACTTCATTTGGTTTTGATTGAGAAGAGGGACTTGTAGTTGGGTTGGTAGCATTTGGTACTTAGTTTCGTGTTCATATAAACTAGTAATATAAGGCATGGTCACCATGATCCAACTTCAACTTGTTGGTGTTTTAATGCTGTCTTAGTCGCCATGGGCCTTTGTCTTCTGTGGATTGGATTTTATGTCTATCTGTTTGGTTTTTGAATCTCAGGTTCTGTACTATATATAAAGAAGGAGTTTAACCTGGAGAGTGAGCCAACCATAGAAGGACTGATAGTGGCCATGTCACTTATAGGAGCCACTGTCATCACTACTTGCTCCGGCGCCGTATCAGACTGGCTTGGTCGTCGTCCCATGCTGATTATTTCATCCGTGCTCTACTTTATTAGTGGTCTAGTCATGTTGTGGTCTCCTAATGTTTATGTACTGCTACTAGCACGGCTTTTGGATGGGTTTGGGATTGGTCTGGCAGTGACGCTCGTTCCAGTTTATATATCAGAGACAGCTCCACCGGAAATAAGAGGTTTATTGAACACGCTGCCTCAGTTCATGGGTTCTGGTGGGATGTTTTTGTCATACTGCATGGTGTTCGGCATGTCATTGATGAAGTCTCCGAGCTGGAGGTTGATGCTTGGAGTTCTCTTCATTCCATCGCTGCTCTATTTTGTTTTGATGATAGTTTTCTTGCCCGAGTCCCCGAGGTGGCTTGTAAGCAAAGGGCGCATGATAGAGGCCAAGAAAGTTCTGCAGAAGTTGCGAGGCCGGGATGATGTTTCTGGTCTGTGGTTTCTATCTTCACTATTGATTTTTTGAACATTACACTCTTTATGTGCATTGTATTGGAGTTGGAAAACTAATTTATCGCTTGAGCAGGTGAGATGGCTCTGCTTGTCGAAGGACTTGCTGTTGGCGGGGAAACTTCGATTGAGGAGTACATAATAGGTCCTCCTAATGATGGGACCGATGAACTAGATCCAGCAGCCGGTGAGGATCAGGTCAAGTTATACGGACCCGGAGCAGGACTCTCCTGGGTCGCCAGACCGGTGACGGGACAAAGCAGTCTGGGACTTGTATCACGCCAGGGAACTATGGTGAACTCAAGCATACCTCTGATGGATCCTCTAGTCGGTCTGTTTGGCAGCGTCCATGAAAGGCTTCCCGACACAGGAAGTATGCGTAGCGCGCTGTTCCCGAATTTCGGAAGTATGTTTAGTATGGCTGGAAATCAGCCCAAAAATGAAGAGTGGGATGAAAATCTCAATAGGGAAGGCGACGATTACACGTCTGAAGGTGGAGAGACTGAAAACGATTTGGAGGATCCGCTGATCTCGCGGCAGGACACAGACGTACCACAACCTGCTGGAAGCATCGTAAGTATGAGAAACGGAAGTATAGGGCCAGAAAACCCTGGAGATACAGTAGGTAGCACTGGCATTGGTGGTGGTTGGCAGCTAGCATGGAAGTGGTCTGAGAAAGAAGATCAAGACGGAAGGAGAGGGAGCTTCCAGAGAATATACCTGCACCAGGATGGTGTTCCTGGATCACGGCGTGGATCCTTAGTCTCAATCCCTGGAGGGGAGATACCCGAAGATAGTGAGTTTGTGCAAGCCTCTGCGTTGGTCGGTCGATCAGCATTGTGTCCCCAGGAGCTCTTGGGTCAACACCCGGTCGGGCCAGCCATGCTTCATCCATCTGAATCTGCCTCCAAAGGACCAACTTGGAAGGATCTATTTGAACCTGGAGTCAAGCACGCATTGGCTGTTGGAATCGGGATTCAAATTCTTCAACAGGTAAAGTTTAACGCTATGCACCATGCCCCATGACTTTTACATTTATTCGATCCTAATATCGTAGATGGTGCTTATTGCTCGCTGTGCAGTTTTCCGGTATCAATGGAGTACTCTACTACACTCCTCAAATCTTGGAGGAGGCGGGCGTTGGCGTTCTTCTTTCTAACATGGGAATCAGTTCTGATTCAGCATCACTTCTCATCAGCGCTCTCACCACTTTACTCATGCTTCCTTGCATAGCTGTTGCGATGAGGCTCATGGATCTCTCTGGCAGAAGGTGATATATATATAAATTCTTAAAACTCGCAGCTGTCCTCATTCTTAATGCAAGCTACTTTAGTCTTCTAAACCTCCAACCTTGCTTCATTTTTTTTTTTTTCAGGAGCTTGCTGCTCAGCACAATTCCTGTTCTGATCGTGTCACTTTTAGTTCTGGTCATTGGAAGTTTTGTGGACTTCGGAACCATAGTGAACGCTGTGATTTCTACAGTCAGCGTCGTTGTCTACTTCTGTTTCTTCGTTATGGGCTTTGGTCCCATTCCCAACATCCTCTGCGCTGAAATCTTCCCTACTCGTGTCCGTGGCTTATGTATCGCCATCTGCGCCCTCACATTCTGGATAGGTGACATCATTGTCACCTACACTCTCCCCGTGATGCTTAAATCCGTTGGCCTTTCAGGGGTTTTCGGAATGTATGCTGTGGTCTGCGTCATCTCTTGGGTCTTTGTCTTCCTCAAAGTCCCGGAAACCAAAGGCATGCCTCTTGAGGTTATCACCGAGTTCTTCTCTGTGGGAGTCAGGCAAGCAAAGGCCGCGAAGACTAGCTGATCCGGCTACATATCTGTTCTGCCTTCCGTTGTATTATGTTAAGTTTTTCATGCTAGTTTTAGATTTCATCTTGATATTTTGTTATCTATTGTCATCGAAAGTTGGCTGCAAAACATGAGTTTCAGATACCAATAAAATCCAAACGTATGCCATTTTTATCTTCCTTGCCACTTCATTCAACAAAGGCAGCCAAGAACCACTGAAAATATATTTGAGTTGATTAACAATAGTGTTATTATTACACATGGGGATCAAAAAATGAGAAATACCCTCAATTGAAAAGAAAATCCTGTCTATTATCTTGTTTTAATTTCTTTAGTCGATTTCATTCCAGACCAATTTAAACTAGTTGAGTCATTGCTTACACAGAGAAACAGCTTTTGGCAATGCAAGATGAAGGAAACAAGGAGCATCATGACCCATAGCTTCCTTACCTAGTCCCCATCCTGAATGCTGAAGAGATATTCTGGTACCAGTCATATATGAATCGCCCCTTTGTCTCAAATGGGGAGCAGAATGCTTACACTACTTGGTGTAGTTAGAGGATCAGCAGCCGGTTGTATCGTGTTGCTCCTGGTAAGTTTTTATACTTGCATATGCTCCTCACTGGGTGAAGGATCTTCTCGGTTACCTACTTGAGACATTTCGGCGCGTTTTCTTTTCAGCTTGCTCACAGATACGTCCTTCTTGTCATCAACGAATGACAGGAACGTTTGGATTCGTGCAGATTTGGAGCGGGAACGAGTTGACGGATCTGGGTCATCTGCGTAATGCTTGAGGAATTGGCGTAGCACTCTGAAAAAGTAAATACAAAGAGCCAAAGAGCATGCTACGCCACATATAAGGAACAGGCCCCAGAAGCTTTTTATTTGGAGTTGGTCTACTTGAGTTAGGGCGTTTTTCGCACAAGAACTCTTTGTGATCCTTTGGTTATTGATTCTCTGAAGGTCCCCGTTCTCTGACAGCTTCAGAATAGCAGTTGACAAATCTGTGGCCAGTGGAGAGTCTCTGGGAAAGACCTGCAAGAAGTAGCGAAAGGTAGTCATAGGCACTGCCAGAAAACGGTGCTCTTTTGGAGATGTTATGAGATTTTATATGGGGTATGTGTACTCACGAAGCCCCATCCACTTTTAGTGAACTCACGGCCTCTGATAGAAAACTGGCAGCGGTCTGCAAGAAAAGCGTCTACATAAGGCCGTTCATCGACTATGGCTGCAACAGTTCCATTGGAGAGGGCCTCTGCATAAGCTTCCGGTGAGCCCAACGCAACAAGCCTGTTTCTCGGGATGTTGAGCTCTTCGAGTAAATAGTTTTCAGCAAAAGAACCAATTTGGTATCCAATCATTTGATTGGTATTGAGTAACGAATCAATCCCTTCTATGGGAGATGATAGCTGCTGCAGTGTGAGAATTGAAGTCAAGCTGGCAGTATAGCTTGAGGTTAGTATTAGCACCACAAACAGCCAGATGAGCAGCACCATGCGGCCAAGGGTGCTCACAGTGTTTTCTCCTGAGATTTACACGACGTACCCAGAAAGTTGGCATCAAACACGGCAAGATATCTCTACAAAATGCAAAATACTTGTCCATGTAGGTCACTTACTATGAGAGAAGAACATAGTTGAGAAGCTAAACCTGCACAACCGAAAAACAGCAGCTGGTGACGAACGAAGAGAACATGCATGCTATTGATTTATTATGAGTAGTTCCCAAATCGCGCAAAACCTCACCAGAAAATTGTGATAATTTGCTTCTTGGGCGGTCCACGGAACTCATCATTGTTTCTGTGTTCCAGAATCCATATGACAGCCCCAACTAGTAAGAAAAACGCTGCTGTCACACCCCACATGCATGGGGTGAAAGGTGTCAAGAATGACCACGCACTGGAGTTCTGCTTTCTTACAGGGGCTACAACCACTAGTCCAGATTCGATATACGGCTGAGTGAAGTCAACAATCTTCGTACGGTTTGTAACAATGGCAATATCACCTACAGCAGCGTCAAGGATCTGACAAAATGAAAGATTATGAGCACTAGTCGGAAAAAAAAAAAAGAGTGATTTGGGGCATCATCAGATTGATATTTTCAGTGCTACTCACATCTGCAGCCACCATTCTGACAAGCTCATTGTAACTTGGATTCTCAATGCCGTCACCAAAGAGAACGAACTCATAAGGAACCTGGTAGGATAGTAATTTCACTGCAGCTTTGAATACATCGATGCTGTATCCTTCAATCTCATTGCTACCTTCGACTTGTTGAACGAAGTTCTTAAAGCTTACTCGCTTTGGAACACCAATTCTTAACGGGCTCCCGTTATTTGCAAAAATCCATCCACGTGGTGGTTGAGTTGTTTCTCCAGGCCATGTTACCCTATGCAAGTGTTGGTTTGAAGTAGAACGGTTGGCTGGTTTTCGGTAAAGTACCTCAGGAGAGACAATAGAGAGGCCAGAATAGTTAGACCAAAATCCAATATTTCGGAACCCACCTCTGGCAACATTTATAATGTCATAAGCAGCTCGTAGCGGGAGTCTATTGGAATCAAACTGAATGGGCCCTGTTAAACCAGTCATTTTAGTCTCCAAAATATTCTTAAGAAGCTTTTCACCTCCGTCGAAAGTGCTCAGTGCACCGAGGTTCAGAGACTGTCCAACTATAGGGCTCAAATTCGAGTTGTTGGAGAAGGATATGGTGCCACCATGATCAAAAAATGCCTTTAGCGCATTGGCAATGATCCAAACAGTATCATAGGCGTACAAGGCAAAAGGATTTAACCCAATAGTGCCGTTACTAAGCTGATTCCAACGAGATGAAAAGGCTGTTTTTGTGTCAGAATCAGGTACGTGCGGACGAAATGTTATGACCCCGTCAATGGATTTAGCAAACTCTGGAGATATTTGTACAGAATCCAAAAGCGTAGAAAGCCAATAAGTAGTTATCCAAACATATCCACTCGTCATCATTCCAAGAGATTCAGCCACTTCAAAAACCAAGCGACCAGTTGTAGCGTAGGTGCTGAGAACAATTACCCGAGACTCCACAAGTTTTACTTTGGCCAGTGCTTCTTCTATTTCTTCCCGTGTGCCAATCGTGTCTGGTGGAAGTATCGCTTTGTAAGAGACCTTACTCCTGCGCTCTGCAAGTTTATCTGCCAACGCTGCTATATCATTCCGACTTTGTTCATCATCACTGAAAACAGCAGTGACCTCTCTCCAACCAAAATAGCCAATGACTTCAGCAATGGCAGCCATCTCAAACATATCATTTGGTGCAGTCTGAATGAAATAAGGGTACTGGAGGGGAGTAAGAGTTGGGTCTGATGCTGTAAACGACAAGAGAGGAACATGAAGCTCGTTGGCAAGGTGGGAGATGATATGAGCCATTGTAGAGCCTTGTGGGCCAATTATAGCCACAGTATCAGTCTCCATGTACTGCAAAGCTGCAGAGAAACTAATCACATTAGCGACAAAGCAACCGATGTTGGTTATTGAAGTGGTGCACTGAATAATGCAGCTGAAAATTTACCTCCCACTATGCTGAGAAACCCATTGTAATTTGAATCATGGATGCTCAAGGACAGCTTTCTCCCACCAAGAATCGTAGGGTCAGAGTTCACATCATTAACAGCAGCATTCAAAGCAATCTCCGAAACTTTGCCATTAACGCTCTTCCTTACAATTATGGCTCCAATGCTGATGGTCTCACTTTTTGAGAGACTTGCAGAAAATACTCCTACTGAAACAATGTAAACCCACCAGAGCAATAACACTCTCATGGTGACACTAAACCTGTGCAACCTAGTCAAGGTTGGCACTCCACTGTAAACTCCACCAAGACCTTACAGAAGCATCATCAACACAGAATGCTAACCTGATCTGCCAAAGTTGGCCTGATTTTATCAATGGTGTACATCATTTGGAATCAAATAACTGACCTCATGAAAGCATCATCTCACAGATAGAGACAGGTATAAATTCCGAAATCAAAACGCTGTAGAATCAAAAGGCATATAGAAATACATCAAAGCCACAAAAAGGCATGTCTGAGCTAACAGAAAATGAAAACTGATCCTTACATCACACATCATGAAGCAAAAGCGCAAGTAAACAATCTGAACACGGGCCACGAGGATTAAAAGAGAAGGTACAAAGAAAACCCTTTGAGCTAAGACAGCATCCAGATAAAACAAGATAGTGATATCCAGTGAGACCAAATGAAAAAAAAAGTGAGAAATCCCACAAGCCAGGTCTCAAAAGCTAGAGATTCAAAACATGAAGACCGTGACTTTCAAGTTGAACCAGAGATGGAAGGACAGAAATTAGAGCACTAACCTTCTTGAAGGGTTCTTAGATTATTGCAAAGAGGGGGGCTGAAGGAAGAAGGACATGTGAAAACATAACAAAAGTAGGAACAGAGTGAGGCTTGGCTGGGAAAAGAATCTGGTTGGGCGTGGGGAGCAACTACCCATTGAATAAAATAAAATTTCTTCGGAGAATACTTGAAGAGGGATAAAACAAAAAATTTTGGTCCACCACGTACGGTATGAATAGAAATTTGTCATATGACACGTTAAAAAATTAAAATGACACGTGATGATTTATTAATGATTTGAATTTTTTTATTTTTCAACATGACACATAATCAATTTTCATCGGTGATGTCCACCGCCACATAGTGAACACACTCCAACCACGAACCACTCAATAATTTGAATTTTTTTATTTTTCAACGTGACACATAATGAATTTTCATTGGTGATGTTCATAGTTGGATAGTGGACAAACTCGACCCACGAACCACTCGGGAGACCACTTGGGTAGATTGGTCTTCTAGCTATTGGTTGGATGTGGTGGGCCATGGTTTTGCACTTTAATCCTTTAAGTTCACAGATGCTTCTCCACAACCCCAAATAACGTACTTTGAGACAAGTGGTAAGTTCCTATTCAAATAAATTTAAAGATAAAGTAAAATTTATTATAAATTTTATTTTCAAAAACCTTTTATCACATTAAAATAAACTTTAAAAATCTTACCCATGAGATATATGCATATTTTTAAGAGAAAACTATAAAAAAGGGTGCGAATATCGCACTTTCAAAAATCGCGGCTGCCACTAAAAAATTTTACAATTATCAGGTTTTTCAATTTTGAGACCATTTTGTAATTATAATATTTTCAATCAAGTCCCGATTTACTTTTTCTAATTACTAACTCACCCGTTAATAAAACTAACCTAACTGTATTAAACTCATGTACTCTTACCATTTCATATCCCCAAATCCAGCACCACACCACCGCCATCATATTTTCATTATTTGATTTTTTTCATTTGTGAACAAGGCTTTAGATACATACACAAAAAATCAAGAAAAAAAGACTACAAATGAGGGCCTTGCATAAGGCTAAAAAAATCAAAAGAAGAATAAGATCGTGGACTTATGAACCCCATGCCATAAAAATCCCTTTTGAAGATTGCTCTGATGCTGAAGAGCATAGCCTGAAATGGAGGAAGGTGTACGGGGGATGGTGTGTCTGGAGTTGAATGAGACAATAAAGTGGGAGGCAGCCTGATTGCTCTGAACACTACTACCGGACATTCAATAGTTGAACAGATTACATCAACAATTTCTTCCCATGCCTAAATAGAACCGATCAACTACTTCCAAGTAAAATCAGCTAAAATTAATGTCAACAAACTCATATATTAACCTCAAAATCCAGCATGGTTCATCAATCAAGTACACAAGTGCATTTCATAAACTACAGATTTAAAGAATAACAGACAAAAAATACAACTTCATTTTCACCACCGGCAACGACTGCTGCTGCTCAGGATACACTTCAACATCACCATCAATGCATTAGACACTACCGGTTCAGCCCCGCCAACGGCAGCCACTCCAGTGCCATACTAAAGGAAAGCTCGAGCGCCTGACATTGAAGCAGATGCGACCAATTAGGGCTCAATCGGCTACATGGCTGACTTGGTCAATGCTTACAAACCAAATCAGCTCCGGATCGATTCCTAGCACAACAAACACTAAGAATCAAACCGCAAAAACCAAACCTTGTCCCACCAAGTTTCTGAATCAAAAAGTTTGGCCACTTTAAACAGCGAGACGTGACCGTTCAGATGCTAGTCGTTGACCTTCACCTCCTTTGATTGCTTCATGCTGCGACTCACACTCCGTAATCCACACCCGGAAGCTCGACCCGCAGCTGAAGAGCGGTCTAGATGCGATTAGCTTAGGAAGTTGCGAAAAGCAGGCTTTTTAAGGGTTTGGGACTGGTAAATGACAGAAGAGGAGTTGGGTGTTAAAGAATGAAGGAATGGAATAAAATTTCGATCTCCATAATCGATGTTGACGAGCCTGAAATTGCTTTGCTGTTGATTAGAAGGCCGATGATCTGTCATCGACAGTTCGACAGAGAGAAGCAATCGAAGCTTCGACTAGGGTTTGATTAGGTGGGGGAATTACCGGTTAGATTAGATTTGTTAGGGGTCAGTTTGTAATTTGTTTAAATTAAATTTGGACTTGATTGAATTAAATTTACGGCCCCAAAATTGAAAAACCTGATAATTGCAAAATTTAGTAATTGCACCCGCGATTTTTGAAAGTGCGGTAGTTCGCACCCCCTTTCTGTAGTTTCCCTATTTTTAATCACGTTTCAAATTTTCTAACACGATTAATGATTAAAAGTTGATCTTTAATCAAACGTGATTCAAGATCAAACTTAGATATTTAATCACGTTTCAACACAAATTTTTGGGTGCTCCAGGAGTAAGTGCTCTCGTTTGCGATGTCGTTTTATGTATTCCATATTAAACACACCTCTTGTGTTGCGTTCGGCCAAAAATAATTGATGAATATAGCAGCACAACTGATGAATATAGCCGATCAACTGATGAATATTCATCAGTTGTGATTATATATTCATCCGTTGATCTGCTATTCATTAAATGTGTTATATATTCAACAGCTGACCTGCTGTATTCATCAATTATGCTTCTATATTCATAAATTAACCAAAACAACTATTGAATATATAAGCACAACTGATGAATATAGCAGCACAACAGACGGATATATACACATAACTGATGAATATGATGAATACTCATCAGTTGATCAAAACAACTTATGAATATATAAACACAACTGATGAATATTCATCAATTGATCTGCTATATTCATTGATTGCCCAAAACAACTGATGAATATATAAGCACAACTGATGAATATGTTGAATATTCATAGTTGATCTGCTATATTCATCAGTTAACATAAGCACAACTGATGAATTCATCAGTTGACATGCTATATTCATAAGATGATTTGTGCTTCTGTATTCATCAGTTGTGCTTCTATATTCATCAATTGAACTGATATATTTATCGGATGATCTGCTATATTCATTATATGATTGTGCTTCTATATTTGCAGAAAACGAGTGATAAAATGAGAAAACGATGTCGTATTTCATCGAAATCAAAACGACGTCGCAAATGAGAGTACCTACTCCCGGAGCACCCAAGAGTGATTGCGATTCAAACTTCCAAATGTGATTAAATATTAATTTTTAATTACTTTTAGAAGGTTGAAACGTGATTAAAGATCAATATTTAAATACGTTTAAAAGGTTAAAATGTGATTAAAGCTTTTTCCACAAACTGCTTCATGTAGACGAAGCTGCATCGTGACAGAAAAACACAAACCATCTTTCACATCAGCATGAATCGTTTCATAATCCGACCCAAAATTCATCAAAAAGCTTCAATGATGATGCTCTAGAACCAATCAAATGGCACTAGACACCCCACTGCTAAACTTAAAACCTCTCCATGTAGCCTCAGGGCTGCACCTAGCTACCAAAGCTGGTACAATAATGCAAAATGAAGATGTATAACTGTATCAGCGCAAGACAGTAGTAAAAAAGCTACCATGATTATCTTGGAATTGGATCCCAAGAAACGCTGCAACTTGCAGCCATTAGTTAAAGGACATTGCAATGAATTTATAAATATTTTATTAGATTAAATATCTTATCTATCTTCTCTTTCCAATCCAATTTCGTCATTGGTTTCTCTTCTTCTCCACTGGATCCGCATTCAGTACTACACGACCGTTCATCTTCATCGTCGGGCTAGTACGCTGCCTGTGTTCAACTCGTTCAAAAACAACGACTCTATCATGTACTTGCTTATGATGGTAATGGAGGATAACCTCATATTTGATGAATCTGGGTGAGGGTTTTGGAGAGAAATAGGTGTCAGCTTAAGTGATTTGTCTAGTCGAATGTGTTGGTGGGGCTTGGATTGGGATTGGGATATGGGGTTCAAGATGCAGGTAGGTAGGTTGGTCGGTCCTGTGAGTGATCAAACTGTAACTCAGTTGATTATTTTTTATTGAGATTTTGTTAGATGGATTTGGATTGTAAATTTGTATCGTATATCCTTTAAAATAAATAGATGAAACGACGTCGTTTATTACTAGCAGCAAATTATTGCGCTGCAGGGGATCCAGTACCTTAAATTATGCCAACAACCCCACTTTAGAAGAATAGTTACCAGCAAGCAGTTCAGCCAGGCGACCAACATCAAAGGTATTATCCGGATGTGACTGGGCTGGAATCATATTAATCAGCCCAACCATTCTCCTTTCATCGACACAGAAAAGCCCACCCAGAGCATAGAATTCCTCCCTAAAGATGAGAACTTTTCCGTTCAGCTATTTTGGCATCTCGCCATCTCCAACTAGGAGTATAACTATGAGTTAAAAGTAAAATTTGAGTTTTGTTTCTCATGACTCAAATTCATTTGTAAATAAAATAACTTAAGTCAAACTCAATTCAAATTTAAAACAATCAAACCCAACTCAATCCAAATTCAAAATTGTTAATTTGGGTCAACCAATTTACTTTCATTAATAAACATTAAAAAATCAAAAAAATATTTAAAAAATAAAAAATATTTTTTAATTTTAAAATTTTAAATTTATTTTCTTAGATTTATTATTTTATTTTATTTTTTATATATTTATAATTCGGGTTGTGTTTTACAATTTGGGTCAACCCGAATTCAATTTGTTCAATCAAAGACCAACCCAACCCAAAACTCAATCCAAATAAAATAGTTTAATCCGAATTCAGTTTAATTGATTTGTTTGGGTTGAGTTTTGAATCAACCCAAAACCCTTGCACCCTTATCTCCAACCCATAAATTTGAAAATCTGATTTGCGTCGTGCTACGTAGAATTTGTATCATGCTGCATCACTATTCACATAAATCTCTTTTTTATGAATCTTTCACCACATTCATAAACATTCATTCAATTCTGCGCAAGGGATCCACGTGTCATATTACACTTTTTTTATTTTTCATATTATAATATATAATAAATTTCTCAAATTTATTAAATAGTTACTTATTTATAATTATTTTTTGTATTATTTTTCTGAATATTTATGTAATAAAAATTATATAATTGTTTTTTTATTAAAAAAGTAATTTTTAATCATATTTGAAAAGATTAAATGTGATTAAAGATGTTGATTTTTAATCACACTTGAAAGATTCAAACGTGATAAAAAAATTGATCTTTAATCACGTTTAGAAGGATGAAACGTGATTTTTAATCACATTTTATACTTCCAAACGTGATTAATGTTAGCCAAGATAAAAAAACAAGAAAGTGTGTGTGAGCTAGAAAGGTTGTTGTTGTTGTTATTGAGAAAAATGTACATTTATTTATACTACAAAATCTATCCTAGTCTTTTGCTAACTCCCACTCTTGATTGTCATCTTCATAGCCCTTCATGGTCCATCTTGAATGTGTCCTTCAATCTTCTTCTTCATTGTGGTCTTCAAGGTCCTTCAATGTGTCTTTCAACCTTCTTCTTCATTGTGGCCTTCAATATCCTTCATTATTCTAAATTGACTAGATTAATCACAATATTCTCCCCCTTAATCTAGTTGATGAGAATGTCAATGACACCCATCTTCAAGCGTAGCTGTTGAAATCTCACTCGTCCAAGTGATTTTGTTAGAATGTCTGCTAACTGATCGTCGCTGTGAATTTTCTGAATGGAGACCTGTCCACTTTCGATACACTAGCGGATGAAGTGGAAGCGTGTCTCGATGTGCTTGCTTCTTGCATGAAACACTGGGTTCTTTCAATGTTGAATTGTCGATTGATTATCGACAAAAATGGTGGTGACGTCTGCCACTTGCCTGTAGAAGCTTCCAACTAGACGTCCAAGCCATAAGCCTTGACATGCTGCTGCCGATGCAGCGATGTACTCAGCTTCCCAGGATGAGAGGGCCACTACCGGTTGCTTCTTGGATTGCCAAGACACGGGTGCACCGCCAATACATAACAAGATGCCAGTGGTGCTCTTACGATCATCCACGTCCCTAGCCATATCCGCATCGCTGTATCCCATGACTTCGAGCTTGCCAGTTCTCTTGGTGTAGCGTAGACCGAAATGCAATGTGCCGGCAATGTAGCGAAGGATATGTTTGACGACGCTCATGTGCTCCGTTGTGGGATTTTTCATAAACCTGCTAACATACTCCACCGCAAAGCTTATGTCTCGCCGGGTATGAACCAAGTAACGCAGACTTCCTACTATGCTCCGATAGAGTGTGGGATCAGCAGGTGGATTGGAGCTGTTCTTACTTAATTTCAGTCGAGGCTCCATTGGAATCTGGACGTTGTTGCAGTCGCTCATCCCTGCCTTTTCTAAGAGCTTGGCTGCATATGCGCCTTGTCTCATGGTGATCTCTTCGTGCTGTTGTTTGACTTCAATGTCAAGATAGTAGCTCAGAGGTCCGAGGTCACTCATCTTGAATGAGCCCCTCATCTCCTCTTTGAATATTCCAATCTCACTTGGATCAGCACCGGTAAGAATCAGATCATCGACGTAGACACCTAGAAGCAGCAGCCTCTGTCCGCACCACGTGTGTACACTCCATGTTCTTCAGTGCAGCGATTGAAGCCCAGTGCTACCAACGTTTGATCAGGTTTGGCATTCCAAGCTCTAGGTGCTTGACATAGTCCATAGAGAGCCTTGCGCAGCTTGAACACTTTTCGCTCGTGGCCAATAATAGAAAAACCCGGTGGTTGAGAGACGTATACCTCTTCCGTGAGATCGCCGTTTAAGAAAGCGGACTTGACGTCGAGATGGTGCATCATCCATCCTTCATGTGCAACGATAGCCACTAGTGCGCGCACAGAGTCAAGTCGTGCCACCGATGCAAAAACCTCATCGAAGTCAATTCCTGCATGTTGCTCGTATCCCTTCGCTACTAGACGCGCTTTGTGCTTAATCACCGTCCCTTTTGCATCTTTTTTGAGTTTATAAACCCATTTGAGACCAATCGGGCGATGACCAACAAGGAGATCCACGAGCTCCCAAGTGCGGTTGTCCTTGATGGCGGTCATCTCTTCCTCCATTGTCGCTCTCCAAGCTGGATCAGCGTTGGCCTCGGCGAAGGAGACAAACTCTTCTGACGCTGCAAAAAGAAGATCTTCTGGTTCCACCTCTCGTGGCTCAAAGGTGGCGATGAAATCAGCTATGGTGCAGAATCGTCGTGGTGCACCCTCGCCAACTAGGTCAATATCGGATGATATTTGAGATGGGGGCATCGTAAACCTGATGTTATTGACCTGGGAGGTGGCCTCACCTACTATGGGTGTGGTAGGTTCTAGCTCGTTCTGTCCGTCGCTGCCAGAAACAGCGTCAACCGTGTACTCGACATTGAATGTCTATAGGGTGTCATTCATGTCAGTTTCCTCTCAATTCCACCCTTTCGCTTCATCGAACACCACGTCGCGAGAGATGTGTAGTCGACCACTAGCAGGGTCATACACTCTATAGCCTTTTGAGTCCGGCTCATAGCCTACAAATACCATCTTCGTGCTTCGGTCATCCAGCTTCGCTGTGTGTGGACGAGTGACTTTGACATGTGTCACACATCCGAAAGTGCGCATGAAGTGTACCGCTGGCTTCTCACCGTACCACGCCTCGTATGGTGTCATGTCGTGGAAGCTCTTGGTTGGTGAACGGTTCAAGATGAAGACCGCTGTATTAACTGCCTCCCCCCAGAACGTGCCCGACATCTTCTTAGCTTG
>NQLW01000055.1:931196-973464 GCA_002312845.1 Kalanchoe fedtschenkoi
CATGTAAATTTAATATATATATATATTGATTTTTTTACATAGACATAGGTGTTTTGGGTGGGATTCGGGGGGGCGACCGACCCCATTTCCCCCCAATGGCTCCGCCCCTCCTTGAATGTAGAAATATTGCGCACCATACATGATAAATGCTTCATCACGCGCTAGGCCCGAGCGTGCGGCATGTGCTACGTCTCGAAAAAAAAATCTGGATCCGCCACTACATTCAAGTTAAGAGAAACGGGCTATTAAGGGTTATAAATTTCACGTGTGATGTTTGATTTTGATGATTCAAATATATATATAAAGAGGGGACAATAATTTACAACTTTCTAACTGGAGTCAAGATCTATTTCTCAAAGAGTTTCTGCCAGCTGCACAGATAAAATCGATGACTAACATATTTCCTAAGCTGACTCAAAATAAAAATCCTATTTGTATCAGCTTAAAAGTTCGAGTCTACAAAATATTCCTTAAAGATATTGATCAGAAATAATTGGAAACTCTTTCCAAGACATGCCAAAGAGAGAAGTCACGAGATCTTTTGGATTTAGGACACACAAAACTATAAAAAGAGGTATTTGCTCTCTCTTCCAAGTAATCCTCAGTGTGTGCGCGTCCTGTGCAGTTCAGAGAGAGCTTTCAGCCTGATACCAGCGTGGAGAACAGCAGTCAGAGCAGAGTTAGTTTATAATGGTTATATCTTCTTATTTGATTATGTTCTTTTCCATGATCTTAGTGGCTCTAATTCCCTTGTGTATTTAGGTGCAATACTTGTAATGTACATTGTGAGATAATTGTTCTTAGTAAATTCTTATTATGATTCCATAGTACTTCAAGTGAATAATTACTTTGTTGCATGACAACTTCAATGAATGACTTTCTTTGTTGCATGATTTCTTACCACTGGTTTAGTTGTGAGGTTTTGAGCGTATACCAACTAAACGAGTAACAAATAAACATATGTCGTGCATGTTTATAGGTAAACATACTCTGAGTTTGCGTGAGCTAAATAATCTAGATTGAACTCCCTACCATGGTAGTGCAACTACATATATCTTTCATCTAGGCTAATAACATAACTTGTATGATATAGAATGCCAGGAGAAGAATGCATCTTTGCAATACTCTTTGCTAAGGACTTCATTTATGCACTCAGTTCACAAAAAGATATTTCAATATCAACCGAGTGTGTTGGGTACCTTCTTGGAGTCAAGTTTTCTGTGGCTCTATCTCTCCCACACAAATGGTAATTCTATGCCACCTCCTCTATTATCTTTTCAGCTTCTTCGACTGGCTTCTTCGTGAGGGATCCTCCGACAACTTTATTTATTTATTGCTTACAGTTAAAACTTCCTCTATAATAGAACATGTGTATAAGGAAGTTCTTTGACAGGCCATGGTGAGGTCATCTTCTTTGGTAGCTCTTAAAGTACTCCCAGGCCTCGTATAATGTCTCACCGCTAAGTTGTCAGAAGTTAATGATCTTCTGCATCAACTCATTTGTTATGGCCGGGGGATAGTACTTGCATAGGAAAGCTTCTAAGAACTTATCCCATGTGTTGTACCTTCCTTCTGGTGGACTTCTGAGCCACTTCTTCACGCTGCTAAATGGTTCTGACATCCAAGCGTTTCATGTACTTGCCAACCATGGCCTTTAATTCAGATAGCTCCAATGACGATTTTGCTGGTTTAGCTTTTGTTTATGGTAGAAAACTATATTTTCTCTAGAAAGTTTCTTCTTCAAACAAATTTTGCCACCATGGATAAAAATTAGTATTATGACTATAATCTAAGAATATCTCACAACTTATGAATTTAAGTCAGCTTAGCTGCTCGTAAATTTTTTTTTATTGTCCTGGCAGGTCCCCGTAGGTTTTGTATCTCAGCTCATAATGTTTCTCATAAGCCTAGTATTCGTAGTTGCTCATTTTTACTGTGTTTCACCTTCTCTGTGAGTACTTGTCCTAGCTAGGAAAAAAAATGATGTGTCCTATTTTTAACCGTTGCATCTGAATACAAAGTAAAAGTAATTGTGTTGCATTTGATCTAATGCAATGTAAAAGGCAATACAATTTATTTTGTCATCTTAAGTCACCGCTGCATTTAAATGCCATGTAAAAATTTGTGTTGCATAAACTTTCGTGTTGTATTTGATTTTCTATTGTCTTTGTCTTGATATTTTTTATTTGTGAAAAAGTATTTCCTTTGCTGAAATTCCGAACTACATTTGATAACAACGGTGACTAAAGGTAATGGAAGAGTTTACATTGCCTCTATAACACAGTCGATCAATGGCAACAACAATTCAGCCTCAGATAATGCAAAATTTACAAAAATGTTGTCTTTGTGTTGCATTGCCTATTAGCCTTTTCTTATAGTGGTAATTGGAATATTAACCGCGTTTATTAAAAACAAATGTCTCATTTAAAAACGGCTTTGCGTCGTCTTATATCTATTTGAGCTTAAGACACGCTTATTCTGTTCAAACGTCATCTAAAGTTACCGCTTAAGCTAAAATATCATTTTAAGTAAGCGTCGGTAAAAGTCAGTAACATACAAAGTTCAAGTGTCCGAATCAAATTCAAATCTTCGACTTGATGGTGGATTTTCAGGCTTTTTTCCAACGGACCAAACTGCCGTCGCTAAATATGCAATGTTCTTCCTGTTCGTGCAATCAGCAACTAGTCATGTCTGAATTCAATTGTCTTGGCAGCGTTACCAAATTCTATTTGAAAAAGTTAGGTCACAACGACCTAATAAGAAAGAACAAGGAAGGAGACAAATCTCCAGCCAACACTCCTTGTCACCACCATTCACATGGTTTGTGAATAAAACCCACTTTTAATAAAGCAGTTTGTAGCCATTTGAGACATATACAATCTGTTCTTTCTGTATTATTTCAAGTATGAGTTGAACCCTTAGCTGGTGAATAAGCAAGGAGACAGATGTACAGTCAACACGTACAGGCCTTGTTACCTCTTACAGTTGTGAATAAATCCGGCTTTAATAAGTATTTGAGAGCGTGGGAGCAGAGTCACTTGGGGCAATGGGGTTGGTCGCCTTCCGAATCTCACTTAAAACACTTACGTCTATGTAAAAATAAAATAAAAAAAATTTATATGTATAAAAACTAAATTTACATACTTAATTTCAACTAAATTTTTAATTTTGTCCGTTAAATTCAACTAAAATTTTGATTATATAGTCTTACCCCCGAAAAAAAATCTGAATCCATCACTGCTCATAACTACCAAAGCTTGCAGCTATTTGAGACAAACGCATGGGCATTCTGGTCTCCTGAATTACTTCAAGTTTAAGTTGCCATTAGCTGTTGAATAATTGTAAGAGCACTGAATCGAATAGAAGTTGAAAGTGGAAAGGGGCCAGAGGCCAAGTTGCATTCACTAGTAACAAGATATTAAAAATGAGCAGGGTTCAAAAATTAGGGGGAAACGGATGTAATCTGTCTAAACAACGTATCATAACGGTTAAAATGATTTCATTTTGACTCGTATTTAGAGGTTTTAGAATTTCATGATCCAAAGTGTCTAATAGTTTAGGATTTCTGGAGTTTTGGGGATTTTTATTGTTTATTGTTTTAGTATTTTTTAGAATTTTAGGATTAAGGATTTTTGAGTTGTGAAACGACGTCGTTTTGAATGGGTTTGGAAACATAAAAAAAACTAAAAATATGAAATTTTGAAACCAAAAAATCTTTAAAACCCTAAAAAAATAAGAATTCTAAAACTTAGAAATCCTAAATCTCATAAAAATAATCGAAAATGACATCAATTTAACCACTAAAGTACGTACCTGACAGAGTATATCCGCTAAGCCCAATTACATATTAAGAATTTAGATATTGGACCGGTATACATATTGCTTAAATATAGGGACGTAAATATGTATTTTGCAATTTTATAGGGTTAAATGTACAAGTTATAAATCTATATATATTAATATAATATCTTATATTGAATATAAATTTCAGTGAGGTTAATTGACACCCTAAAGAACCTGTGACTCCGCCACTGCTGAGTAAGGGTTCGAATCCATAGTTGATTCTCGGATTTAAATAGGTAAAATGATATTTATAGACAGAGATAGCATCTCAATATCTCATTCAAACAAATTTAAGAATATATTTATGTCATTACATATTTAATTTTTGTGATGTCATTTCATTCATTTTTATAAATTTTATTTTCACTTACATTAATTTTCCAAACAACTCTATATTACGCTTTAATTTGATTCAAAAAATTAATGATAATAAAATACGTCAAAAGCTTGAAGCGTTGTGTAAAGCGCATGTCAATTAATTTAAAAAATGCTAAACAATCAATGGCGCTAACAATATACAGCATTTATAAGTATAAAACGTTATATAAGACATCAATAAGTATCGTTATACAATAGACGACATTTTTAAGTCGTATGTGTTGTCTGATATTTTTTCACGAACCGTTTCTTCTCCACAAACAATGTTGTGTCAGAAAAAGAAAAATAGCGTCTCATGTTGAAACGAAGCAGTTTAAGATCTCATACAAACTTTCCCGCAAAGCTTCAATGACCAAACTAAGAGCATCCCTATTGAAGCTTTGAGCCGAGGTTTGTGTCAAGGTTCGAAACGGTTTGTTTCATTGTGATACATTGTTTTTCATCTTCTGACAACGAACCACTTCAACTGCACGAAGTTGTTCGTGGTTACACAATATACGGCCTTTTTAATTTAAAGTCTCATATTTAATTAAAAATATTCTAGACTATATATGATGCTTTTAAATTTAAAAATGTTATAAATAGTTGTTGGGTCGGGTTATATACGGTGTTTTTAACTTAAAAACATTGTATATAGTCTAGAATATTTTTAATTAAATAATGTTAACTTATAAAGCGCCGTTTTAAATTATAATTAATTATTTAAATCAGTTTTTTAAGTGTTTACAGAGGTTTAAGTCAGATTTGTTTCATTGTGAGTGAGTGAGTGAAAGGTTTGTAATAAAAAATTATGAGAATGCTGAGATAGCATTACAAAATTCTACGTGACATACAAATTTATTTTAAGATTTGTTTGGATGAGGATGACCTAATGTTTTAACTAAGCAAGCTTGTGACAGGTTATAAATGAGTGAATGGTAATGAAATGTTTTATTGTGACAAGCTTCTGGATTATTAGTTTTACACGTAGTTATCAGAATCAGACCGGAATCCAAACCGGTCAGGGTTCTGGCTTATGGTTTTTTATTGAACCGGCGGTATAAACTGGTTCGATCGTCGATCCATTTATATATAATTATTACTAAAAATCAAATTTAGTCTGCTAGTTATCCTAAAAACAACAAAATATCTTGATGGTCTGTTGGTTAGAGTTTCTGCTTGGAAACCTAAAGTGCTGGGTTTGAATCCCATCTAAATCATTTTAATAAAATAGTTTTTTAGCCATTAATGATATGTAATTAAACCTTAATTAAGCCATCAATTACACTAAACCGGTTCAACCGAACTGATCCGGTTCATATATTTTGTAAAAAATTGGCCGATTTATCCAGGTTTTTTCTGATTCAGTATGTAACCTGATATCAATTTCAAATCGGACGGATACTAGGTCATATTCTCCGTCCAACCGGTCGAACCGACCGGTCCGGTCCGGTTCTAATAACTATGGTTTTACATGTGTAATTCAGATGGCGTAGATGGGAAAAGAGAAGAACCAGGTGATCAATATATATGCCAAGTTAATGAATGAGAGTTAATTTTTGCGAACTTCTGAATTCTTTATTTTTTACACTAATGGCTATTTGAGTCACAAGCATTTACACATTTTAAATATATTTTACATGGAGAAAATGAAATATGAGGTGCCATCTTAATTAAGTTAAATAAGGGATCGGACATTATATACTTTTGCTCTCTTTTTTTAAGTTTTAGGGGGTTTTAGGCAGTGGTGGAACTAGAAATTTTATTTCGGAGGTACAAATTTTTTTTAAAAAACTGAATGAGGTAAAAAAATTTTAGCTTTATTGGGGGTACAAAAAAATTTTTAAACTAGTTGGGGGTACAAAAATTAGAAATTTAATATTTTTAGACTTAACTAGGAGTAGAAATTAAAAATATATTATTTTTACACTAAGATGTGAATAATTTGGTCTGAACCTGGGTGGACAGTTGTCCCCGTTGTGAAACCGCCACTGGTTTTAGGGTTCTAATATGTTAAGGTGATTTAGTTTTAGGGTTTTAGAGTTTTCATATTTTTATGATTTTAGTGGGTTTTAGGATTTATGAACACTTGGATTTAGGGTTTAGGGTTTTATTTATTATGATTTAAAGTTTTTATGATATTTAGATTATGTCTTAAACATCGTAAAATATTAAAATGAAGTAAAGATTATGTAAAACGATGTTATTTTAACGATCCCCATATAACTTATATAAAGTGTCACCCTGTATCCACTAACCCCTTTTTTTATGAACTAACTTTTGCCGCTCTTCCATTATCACATCTTGACAGTTTTAGCACCATTTATAAGGAAATAGAGGATAGAGATAGCATTTAAATTAATTCCATATCTTATGGAATCATATGTGTACGATAGTTATCAGAATCGAACCGGCCAATTCAACCGGTTGTATAGGGAATTGGACTTAACACCTGTTGGTCCGATTTGAAATTTATATTGAATTGCATTATGAATTTAAAAAACCAGATAAGTAGGCCAGTTTATTACAAAATTATTGAACCGGACCAGTTGAATCAATTTATTATATTTAATGGGTTCACTAAAGCTTAATTGCATATCTTAACATTCATTCTATTAATTTGTCAAACCTGAGATTCCAATCCAGCCTTGTAGTCAATTTGGCGGATGCTCTAACCATCGGTCTAGCCTTCTATCTTGTTGTTTTTTAGATAACTAGTAGATTAAATTTCATATAATAATTACATGTAATTGGACTAATGATCGAACTGAATTGAACTACCGATTCAATTGAAAAATCAGAAATCGGAACACTGACCAATTCAGCTTTCTGATAACTATGATACGTACCCACTCTATCAAGATTTCTTTCTTCTTTTCGGGCTCGATCATAGACCCCAAGCTCATTGTTTAGAAACTCGATAATTTGAGCACCAACTGCCAAGAACATCCTTAAAATCAAATATTAAATGAGGCAATTTCTTGTTTCTCAAAAACCAAAAAAAGCATTCACTTATGATGAAACTTCATTTGGAAAGAACACATCGTTTTGCAAATAAAACATATGAATCAAACGGTAAAAGGCACACTTTAAGACTTTGTTCAGTTCAGAGAAAATTTGAAAGAAAATAAAATTTGAGAGAAAAAGAGAAGTAATTTTTTGTTTGGTTTAGGAAAAATTGAAGATTGAAAAATTAGATGAAAAATAAAACATAAAATTTGTTTAAGCTAAAGAATGGTTTAATATTTTGTACAAAATTTTCCATCTCCAACAAAAAAAAGAAAATAAAATTAATTTTATATGTTTTATTTTCTCTAAAATCTTCCTTTCCGACAAACTTTTTTTCAAACCATCCCTAAGTGATTTTTAGGTGAATATATAGTTTAATACATGAACGGTGGAATCTGCTAATGAAAAAATATCGTATTAAAAAACTAAAATATCACTATCGATTCATCATTAAATTTAAAAATATTTTGACTTTGATCTTTATTCTCATTTCTATTCGATTCATTTGCACTCAAACTAAAAAAGTTTCAATTTTTCATTTTTTTCCTTTACTAATTTGGGAAGAGAAAGTTGTGAATTGGAGCGCAACTCATGAGACGAAACCCCCTAGAAGGAATCAATTTTAAATACCCCACAAGTAAAAAGAGAGTGAGTGCCCACAGCTAGGCCCCACACCACCTTCCCCAGCTGTCACCAGCCCATTACCCTCCCTCCCACACTGTGCCCCCCCTTTTATACACACTCACACCTCACACCATCCCCTCACTCACAACCTCACTCCCTCACCACCGCCATCTCCGCCGTCCACGGACCGAAAATGCCGCTCATCTCCTCCACCACCCTCTTCCTCTCACTCCTAATCTCTGTGCTCTCATTTTCTGCTCCCCTCACCTCGGCTTCACTGAAGGTTCAAACTTTGAGAACAACCTCAAATGGGCATTTCAACCCCCACCTCCCACCTCGAGCTTTCACGTCCTCCAACAAGTTTGAAGGCTCCTCCGAACTCGTCAACCTCAAATACCACATGGGTCCGGTTCTCTCCAACTCCCCGATCAACATCTACCTAGTCTGGTACGGGACATGGTCCAAGCCTAAACGAGCTCTGATCAAAGACTTCCTCCTCTCTTTCTCCGCCCCCACCTCCGCCTCACCCCGGCGCGGCAAGGCCCTCTCCCCCTCCCTCGAGCAGTGGTGGAAGACCGTCTCGCTCTACGCCGACCAGACCAACGCCAACGTCTCCAAATCCCTGATCGTCGCCGGGGAGTACTCCGATTCGAAATACTCGCACGGGAAGGCGCTGACGAGGCTGACGGTCCAGCAGGTGATCGCCTCGGCCGTCGAGTCGGCTCCTTTCCCGGCCGACCACAAGCACGGGATCTACCTCGTACTCACCTCGGACGACGTGGCGATGCAGGACTTCTGCCGGGCCGTGTGCGGCTTCCACTACTTCACCTTTCCGTCCATGGTCGGCTACACGCTCCCCTACGCCTGGGTCGGGGACTCCGGGAAGCAGTGCCCGGAGGTCTGCGCGTACCCGTTCGCCATCCCATCGTACATGAACGGCGCCGGGGCCCTGAGACCGCCGAACGACGACGCGGGGGTGGACGGGATGGTGAGCGTGATAGCCCACGAGCTGGCGGAGCTGGCGACGAATCCGCTGGTGAACGCTTGGTACGCCGGGGAGGATCCGACGGCGCCGACGGAGATCGGGGACCTGTGCGAGGGGCTGTACGGGAGTGGAGGCGGAGGAGGGTACATAGGGCAAGTGATGCAGGACAGGAAAGGAAGGACTTTCAACCTCAATGGCATCAATGGGAGGAGGTTCCTGGTTCAGTGGGTTTGGAATCCCTTCTTGAAAGCTTGCTCTGGTCCCAACGCCTTGGATTAGAGATCAACCCTAGAAACTTTTTTGGTTTGGATTTTCGTGGCTCAATTATTTTGGGTACTTGTTAGATTCTTATATGATATAATATATAAAATTGGAGGCCGGTGACCTGAGGAATGAGGCCATCATCACTCATCAGTGCGCCATTACTTCAGCACTATTGGATTGATATGAAATGGGTTGAGAGGATGATGGGTTCGGTTCAAGTTTTCAAATTTCGAAATGGGTGTTGATATTTTGGCAGATCAGGGCATCCATGAAAGTTTTGTAATAAGGTTTGTCTTATACCATAAATCGCTGTGCGAGTTCATAGAGAATATACGATATTTGTAAGTAATAAATGTCGTATATGACATATACGCAAATATTTGAATAAATTTGTATCATTATTTTTCGACATTCAAAAAAAAAATATTTAGAAAGTATATATTTTACAAATTTTGAACTGATTTAGTGAATATATTTGACAATAATTTGACGTCATTGATTTGAATAAAATTATAATTGTCATATTTAACTATTATTGAGTATTTTTTAGTTTTTTTAAACTTGAAATATACTATATTTAATATAAATTAAATACATTATTGTTGTTGTATGACGAAAATTTTAATTATGTAATTTTTTATTATATAAATGTTAAGAAAATAATATGAATTAATAATGATTAACAGTAATATATTTAATAAATTTAAATATTTTGTATTTAATATAATATAAAAAAAATAAAAAAGTATAATATGACATGCAAGTCGCAAGGATTTGAAAGATTTATTTCGATGTGAGAGAAAGGTTTGTGAGAATGAAATTTATGATAAAATTGAGTTGAAATCACACAAATCTTATGTGGCATGACACATTGACACAAGCCTACTTTTAGATTTGTTTTGATGTGGATGCCCTAAAGCTTTATTGAGGGGTTTGTGTCAGATCACAAACTGCTTCATTTCAATGTGGAAGATGGTTTGTGGTCTTCTGACACAATCCCGCTTCGTCTGCACGAAGCTGTTCGCGAATAGAGAATATACGACGTTTGTAAGTTAAAAACGTCATATAAAGTAATACCATATACGGCGTTTCCAACTTAAAAACGTCATATAAAGCATATACCATATACGACGTATACTCAAATATTTAAATAAATTTTTAACTGTTATTTTTCAACGTAAATATTTGGCAAGTATATATTTAGCAAATATCGACTTGATTTGGTCGATCATATGCAGCACAAATTTGGGAATGAAAATTTGATATATTATTTAATGAAAATTTTTATTAAGCACATTTTTTATTATGTAAATGTCAATAAAATATAATATGAATTAATGATTATTAATAATAATATATTTAAGAAATTTACGAAATTTGTAATTAATATAATATGAAAAAAGTAGAAAGATGTATAATAGACATGCGGGTCCATGTGCAGAGATTTGAAATGTTTGTTTCAATGTGAAAGAAAAGTTTGTGAAAATAAGATTTATAACAAATCTGAGTTGGCATGATACAAATCTTACGTGTTTGACACAAATCTACTTTTATATTTGTTTTGATATGGATGCCCTTAGGGAATTTTGAACGGAGCTTCGTGAAGAGGTTTGTGGGAGTATGAAGTTTACCTGACAGCTTCATGTCGTTGTGAATATGAGTTCATAGCCTTCTGACATAATGCGGTATCACAGATGATGCGCTCCATAGACAATATACGGCGTTTGTAGATTTTAAACGCCGTATAAAACCTAAACTGTATACGGCGTTTATGGTCAAAAACGTCGTATAAGATGATCACATGCACTTTATACGGCGTGTATAAGATATAAATGCCATATATTGATTATGATTTTTTAAAATTAAATTTGGCCGGACTTTTACAGCGTTTTAAAATTAAAAACGTCGTATATATATATATCATTAAATTAATAATATAAAATCTGTGGAGTCATGTACAGAGTTATATGAAGGTTTATTCAATGTGAAAAATAGATGTATGAAAAAAGATTTATAAGAATAGTAAATTGATATGACACAAAAATCTATGTGACATGACAAAATTTACTTTTAACATATATGGGTTACCGATGCTTGTGTGGCCAGCTGGTTGCAGGCTGCCAGATGGAACTGACGAGTTGCAGAATCAGTAAAATAGATTAAAGACATGAAGTATCTAAAGTTTCGATTTGCAAGAATCTGACAGAGTTGTGGGCCTGTGGCAATGTATGCACGAGTTTATTGATCTCTATCTTAATTTATTTTTAAATTTGTCAAATTTTTTTTATCTTTTAGTTTCTATTTTTATTTTTTATTTAGATTTAATTTTATCCTGTACCAAACCACACTTTAATTATCATTTTATTCAAAGAAAAAAACTTAAAAATACGATTTTCAACTCTCATACCAAATTCACACTAAGTTCCAAAAATCTAACTTTTTATGACTCAATCTCGATTGATGATTCAGATCTAATCAATCATCATTAACGCAACAACAACAAATGCATGGACGTCGATTAAGTATTGTTGTGGTTGTTTCACACACATAGTATCGAAAAAATCATATGAAATATTTTCTGAAAATCACTCTTTATCATCGTGTTTTTCAATTTTTAAATATTTGATTCATACATCAAGCTATGCTGGTAAGCGTTTGACTGAGAATTGGAATTGAGTTGATGGAAAAATAGGATTTTATTAAGCATTTGGCGTGGGAGATGAAGATCCTAATTTGTGCAACGGAAAAATTAACGGTGTAATGAAATTGGTTGTGTTAAACGGGTTAGTAATGTTTATGAAAAAAAACACCTCTTTTGTCAAATTTGATATTTTGAAACGTAAAATGAGAGACGATTTTTCTTATATTTATCAAATTGAGTGTTGATCTATTGACTTTGGATGTTTCTTAACAACTCTAAATCGTCGGTTCGAATCCTAATAATAAACACGATTCGAAATTTGATTTTCCCTCGAATGCAAATAGAATAGAAACTACAAAGAGAATCACACTTTTTTTATTAAAAAAATTCTCTAATTTTTGGAAAGTGGGTTTGAGATCGGATTCAGAAGACGGAACTCTCAAATCTAAGCTATGAATTGTGAATTATGGCATCCACATTATTGAAGTTTTATTGCAAGTTTCGTGTCAAACTTCGAAGCGTTTCATTTCAATGTGGAAACAGGTTCATGATCTTCTGACAACAAAGCGCTTCGTAAAAAAATTAATTATCACGTTTCAGAGTTGGAAGCGTGGTAATCGATATTATTAAATAGGAAGGATAATTAATTATCACGCTTCAAACTCTAAAGCACGATAATTGATCCATTATAAATATTTAAAATAATCTATTACCACGCTTCCAACCCTGAAGCGTGGTAATTTATCAATTAAAAATAATTAAGATAATTTATTAAATACTGAAGCGTGGTAATTGATCTGTTAAAAATATATAAGGTAATCTATTATCACGCTTTATACCCTGAAGCATGATAGTTGATTTTTATATAATTTTTATTATGTAAATATCAAGAAAAAATAATATAAATTGATAATTATAAAAAAATAAATATTTAAGAAATTTAATAAACTTTAAATTAATATAATATGAAAAAAAAACAGAATATAAGATGTGAGTCCAAACACAAAAATTTTAAAAATTTATTTAGAATATTTTATGACTCATGGGAAATTATCCAGATTTTTTAGAATGTGGATGCCTTACACGCTATTGTGCTACAGCCATGCAAATGTACGCCTGTCGGATTATAAACATTACGCGCTCAATGTTGAGCGTCTGTAGGGAATTTTTGTATTTGGTTTTAGAGAGAAGGCAGGGAGTATTGCTATTCTTTTTACGTGACAATTAATTATATTTTTTATTTATTTTTATTTATTAATTAATCATTTTTAATGCGTATTTAATATCAATAAATATATTAAAATATTAAACATTAATCACTTCTTTATCATAATCAATAAAAAAATCATTCATCACCAGTAATAATCTATAAATTTTATTTTTTGCACGACTTTTTTTTAAAATACCATTTGTTCAACTTCTAACATTTACTTTATATTAATCAATTTAAATTAATCTTGAACGACATGTATTAAAAGAACGAGGAGGGAGTATGTGGTGCAGTAGATATTTTTTGAATGTTTATAGACTATAGTGTTTGTGAGAGACAGCTAAGCAGAGTGGCCCACAGGAGGACCGAACCTACTCTGCTGTGTACTTTTTACTGCTTGTATTTATGGCAGCTAATGGACTTTGTTGGCTTGGATGATATAGCAGGACTCAGGAGCAGTGCAATGTTATCAAATCATAGGGCAAAGGGAGAGTCAATTACATTCATAGCTGCCTTGACTTTCATGCCTCCATTTTTTAGTCGGACCTATTCCCTAGGGATGATGACAATTGAACTGAATCAAACCGTAAACGAACCGTTCCCTCTCCAATCAATATAGATAATAATTGACTTGACCACGTCCGCGGTTAAAATCGTAACCGAACCGAAAAAAATTGGACGGGTAGGTTAAGGGTATGATATTTGCCATATCCGCCCCGCCCCGACCCGACTTTAGTTAACCACTCATAAATCGATCAAATCGCCCCATAATAGTTATATAATTATTGAAATTAAATAGTACATTTAATTTTATAATATATATTTCTCTAATAATTATCAAAAAAATTTAAATAAAATATTCAATTTGTAATCACAGTATAGTATTATGATTCATTGAGTTAGTTTTATCATATTGTGCTTATTATATTTAGCTAGGACTATTACTTTCCATCATCTATATTTGCTAACTTTCTGGTCTAAGATAAAAAATCCTAGATAGTAATAAAAAAATCCTGGTCTCAAGTTGTGCGGCGTGTTTTCTTTGATTCTGTCATCGGATGAAGCGAATTATCTAAGTCAAACCATAGACAACATCAAAACATTCATGTTTGAAGCTACGCAACGAGTTTTATTTCAGTGTGTCACCTGCTGAAGCGATGAAGTAACTATTTTTTTATCGTCAAGTGAAGGCTTGGCTGAAGCGGCTAATCGTCAAGTGTGACTTTTATATCATCATTATATATTTCTCTTATCCAAACCATTGACGAAACGATTTGCAGAAAGCAAAAACCTTAGCCAAAGTATAGTCTCTCATCTCTCGTTTATGCCAAAGATAAGATTTCTTTTTGTATTTTGTCTGCAATTTGTGTCTTTACAAAGACTTATGTATTTTATAATTTATTTTATATTCTGTTTATTTTTATGAAGGCCACACAAGTGATGAGGATGACACAACTTCACAATTGAGGGATTCACTCTCTATTTCTTCAGACGGTGTAGTAAAGACCATTGTTTAGAACTATTTTAGAAGATTACATTTCTGAATTTAAAGAAAGCAAGATGTGTACACTATAAATGCCTTCTTAGAGTATATTTGATGAATGAGCCGTCACATTTACATGCTTATGTGAATTCTTCCTTAAAAAAGAAAAATCAAATTGTAAGACAGTTCTTTCTTGAATGTGAATAATAAGGATAAAATAAAATCTCAAGCTTTTAATCAGTAAAGATTTATGGAGAAATTAATTTCAATGATCATAGCTCATGAATATCCTCTTTCTATTGTCGACCATGTTGGATTTAAGAACTACTCATTTCCTTTTATGCTTTAAATAGGATGCAACAATGAATAGAGTATATATTAAGATGTAATGCGCGTCATTTGTTAAGAATATCGCACTACTCCTAGTTTTAAGAAAGATGTGACGGCCCTCCACAAGGATTTCTTCAGCAAGTTGGAGATAAGAAGCTTGTTATACATTATTAACTCGTTGGCTAATCAGGACGAGCAAATTATTAATAACAACATGTTGTACTAGGATATTAATTAGTATCATTGCCTTTTTAGAGATATAAAATTTAGTTTAGGTATTTCCAAAGCTTTTTACAAAGAAAAACTAAGCGAACAGGCTATTCTCCTCATCCGTGGTTAATGGCAATGCGTTTGATTTTTTCATATGTGAGGTTGACTATTGGTTAAATGGTTAACCATGGTTAACCTGAAATCCGACGGGGATGGGGATGGTTTTGATTTTTTCATACCCGAGTGGTTATGGTGCGGGTATAGTTTTGATATGTTTCGAGACGGGTAGGGTGTGGTAATTCCACTAACCGCCCCGAACCCGCCCCGTTGCCATCCCTACCTGCTCGCTTTTCATGGATAGACTCGTTTTTACTTGCCTGGTGTCAAAGATTTTACAAATGAAAATTTGAGAGAAAATGAAATGTATTTTCATGTAATTTTCCTTCTTACAATTTTTTTTTAAAATCAAATAAAAGAGTCATTCTAATTTTCTTTTAAATTTTTTTTCACTAAATTTTTTATAAACCAACTAAGGGTGTGTTTGATTGAGGGGAAATTTGATGGAAAGGAAAATTTGAAGGAAAATGAAATTCATAATGGATTCTAATTTATTTTCTTTTATTCGGTTCAAATAAAAAATTTGAAGAAAAGTTTTAAAACTTCTTTTATTTTACTTTACTTTTTTCATACAATTTTCTTTCTCACAAATTTTTCCTAAACTAAACAAAAGAATTTTTCTAACTTTCCACCAAATTTTTCTTAAACAAACACACCGTAAATTTTCAAAAAAAGAAGAAGTATTAATTACTTTTATTATCATGAATTCATTCATTAATCTATGAATATATTTAATTCATTGATACAATAACTAAATAGATACCATAAGAAGGTAGTCTACTTGTTTGATTTTTTTTTTTAACGGGCATCTTTGCAAGTTTTAATATAATGTTTATCATATCATTTTTTTAATTTCACTTCTACCTTATTTGAAGAAAACAACACTTACAAATTTGCTCTTTCCTTAATAAAATCACGGTACAAAATTGGTGTTTGGCACTATGTCACGGTTCTTGCTGAGTCGGACGCTAAGTTGACGTTATTCATATAAACCGCATATTGAAACTGACTCTTAGCTAAACAAAACCGCTGTTGCAAATTGTTGATTTCTTCTATACAAAACCGCTGAAGCAAATTGTGGTTTTGTTGAAGGGTAATCGGTTTGTAACCGCATTTTACTTGAAATTTTTTTAGTTACTTGTTTAATGAAACGTAACGTTTTTGTCTAACCAGAAACTACAGTTATGAACTGTAATTTTAATAAAATACATATATGACTCTTCTCTTTCTCTTTCATTCTGTCTCTGCGTCTCTCTCCCTCATTAACAAGTTGGACGTCAATCCACGAGTGTGGAAGTTCAAAGATTTTGTCCCAGATGTCCGTCGTCGGTCACGTATTCAAGATCCTTGACGATTGTCGCCCCATTCACCAAATTTTCATCCGATTTGTCACCACCATCACTGTTGTTGTTTTCGGCAAGTATCACCATTGACATAATGCTTCTTTCCTATTTTTTAAGGAGTACTTAGGGGTGTCTACCACGTGTAATTTTTGATCACTTTGATTGGTTTTTTGTTTACTGAGTTAGGGTTTTAGGGTTCATTGAGTTAAAGCTTTATGGTTTACTGAGATAGGGGTTCAGAATCCTCTCTGGTTGTCATTCTATTTGTTGATTGAATAAGGCTCTGCAGATTGTTCATTAGGTTTCTACAGATTATCCTAAAGTTATTTACTGAGTTACGCGCATAGGCAACCACAAATTCTAATTTATTATCGTGACCAGCTTGACTGTTAGAGTCCAAGAGATTTAGTATTGACTCTATATAGAGTATGGAGGTTCGAGTGTATTAACCTTATGTGTTTGGATGAACGATGCTTTAGCGGTGCGGATGTTCTTATCATATGCTTTAATGAAGATGAGTGGCACTACTCATCATCGGTGTTATGTCAGTCCAACTATCTTTCATTAATACTAGACCTACCATGCCAAAATCATGTTGAATTGCATACATTGACATGGCAAGGTTAAGCTAGATTGGTCAGCCAAGTATGCGAAGTTGATTACTTTAAGAAACTAGAGGCAGATCGTTACTGTATTTGGCTCCACACACTTTATCATCTTAGCTCATTACTAGGAGCATAATAACTGGTATGAGCAAATCACTCGTTGTTCATACAATCACCCAGCTTTCATATAACATCATATCAACCAACAACATTAAACCATGTCAAATTTGTAAGTAGATTTCATTTTATATAATTAAATGATTGAACTTGTTTGTCAATGAAATTACTCACATTTTTTAAGATAAAGACCTACCGCATTTTACATGACAATCTTATCATTACAAGTTTAATGAAGCATAACGTTTTTGTTTAGCCATAGACCACAGTTACAAACTGCAATTTTGATAAATATATATATGGCTTTTCTCTTTTTCTTTCATTTTGTCTATGCGTCTCTCTCTCCCATTTTCTTGAGTCGGCTGCCGATCCTTTAGCATGGAAGTTTGAAGTTCCTTGACGTTTGTCGCTCCATGCCACCAAAATTTCACCCGATTTGTAACAACCCTCATGGTTACTATTTTCGACAAGTATAACCATTGTCACAATGCTTCTTTCCTATTTTATAAAGAGTTATAATCATTATTGTAATGCTTCTTTCCTATTTTCTGAGGAGTTCGGGGCGTCTACCACTTGTGGTATTTCATTCACTTTTCCTGATTTTGAAACCCTAAAATAAAATAAAAATCTAAATTTTTTTGAAACTTCAGGGCTTTGTTGAAAACCATTCCAAATATTATAATATACTTGTTCATGTATATCTAGTTTTTCTAAATTTTTTTGGTAAGGAATATGATATAGTAGCATAAATTGTCATGATGTCTTAGAGACGATCATCAAATTCAATCCACTGAAGTTGAAAAGTCATTTGGTGCGGATGTGGCTACGGTCTCTCCCGTGAAGGAGGCGATGCATTCTTCAGCAACAACTGCTTTGGTGTTACCAACTACGGGGACTATGATCTTTACGGGTATGATGAATATTGTATCTCCAATGATGGTGGTAAGGGTTTTTCAAGTTGCTTCAGCTCAAGAGGCCGCACCTAGAGTTTCTCCTATGTCGGTTTGGGTTTCTCCTGATTTGGTTTCAATTTGAATCATTTTCACTTCAGACATCGGTTTAATTATCTATTCCTCTTCCACATTTGGCTCGACAAACGGTAAATGCTCTTCAATCAACTACTCTTAATGCAACTGTTTCTCTTTTTATCCCAGCCACTTCATCCTCAAAGCATACTTTTTCTTCCATCTTTGATATTCTTAGAGAACATAGATCAGATGAAGAATTATTAAATTGAGTGGAGTTCAGTAATCCCGTTCAAAAGGTTCATTCGATGACTCATCTAAAACTTGTGAAGAAATATTTGATTCTCCACCTAAACCGCGAAAGCCGAAGGTGTACAAATGCATTGATGATGCTAAAGATGCTCTTCATGCTTCGTTATGTCGCATGCTAAAATGACATAATCTCAATATGTTTGGTTTTGATATGTTTTGTATTCTGTTTTGTTGGAGGATATCTTTCATGTATTATTTTTTATTAATAAAATTTCATTTAAAAAAAAGTGAAAGTGAAACTAACGTATTTAGAGGTAGCAATGTAATAAAATTTTATAATATTACTTAAATTTGTCTCATTAATATACAAATAAAAATATTTTTTTATAAACAAAATAATTATTTCCCTTAAGTCCGGTCCTTCAAAATTTTCCGATCCAATCCAGCTCAACTCGGAACCTATCCGCTCCAGTGGCGGAACCAGAAATTTTAATTTGGGGGTACGAAATTTTTTTTTTTTAAAATTGAATGAGGTATAAAAATAAAAATATAATATTTTTAAGTTTAATTGAGGGTATTTAAGCTGACTGGGGGTACAAAAATAAGAAATATCATATTTTTAGACTTAATTGGGGGTACGAAAATTAAAAAGATATTATTTTTACACTAAAATATGAACGTTTGGTCGGAATTTGGGTGGACAGCTGTCCCCGCTGTCCACCCAGTGACACCACCTCTGATCCGCTTTTCGGTCCATAAGATCTACGAATTCTTATTTCAATTTAAATCGATTTTTGTCTGATTCTAGATCAATGAACACCCTTATTTGGAGGGTAATAAGATTGGTTTTGGATGATAATGACTGAGAGGAGAAGTCTAAAACTCCAATTGAGAAAGGGAGTGATACATACACAATGTCCATATTTGACTAGTTCATGACGTTGAAAGTTGATGCACTTATAAAACGTGAAAAGGGAAATATGAAAGGTATTATTGTCTTGGGATTGCGGTTCCAACAGTGCAATCTAGCTAGTGGTTAATCAAAGTTGCCTAACTTAGTTGGGGCTTTGTTCGTTAGACTTGTGGTGTGAAATGATCGACTTAAGTTGAGAGAAACTATGGAGAGTTGATGTCACACGGGCCACTGTATGATCGATTCATAAGCTCAAAAGTCTTCTCATAACGCGTGCTCAACACTTGTACGTACACATACAAAAGCATAAAATAAGAGAAGATGCTGATCAAATTAATAATAATAAATATATTAACAAAATGGATGGGAAAATGAATTACTCGTTATATGCATTATATTTTTTTATTTGGTTAGGTATGAAAAATTCATGAGAAATGTTCGAACACTATTTAATTTCTTAAAATTTTTTCGTTTTACTATCTATCTAATTTTTCCTCCCTACCATTCTTTAAAACAAACAAACAATTTTTTTCCATTTTTTCTTAAATTTTCCTTTCACTGAGCACACTATTAGGATCTGTTTCGTTTGTAGAAAATTATGGGAATATAAAAATTTGAATGAAAATTGAAGAAGATTTTATGCTTTGTTTTAAACAACAATACGTGAGGGAAGAAATAAAATGGAAAATGGGAATAAAATTTTAATTAAATTGAAATATATTTTTACAATTTTTGTAATTTTGTCCTCCTAAACTATATAGAGGCGGGATAAAGAATTTTGAGTTTGATTATTATTATGTTTTGAATTCAGCATATCTTATTTGTTATTTTAAAATTGGAATGCACATCAACAACATATGTTGAAATAGTGCAAGAGGTGATATGTAATTAGTTTGATTGGAAAGATAAAGCGTGAAATAGTGTAAACACTTAGCCTATGTTTGGTTTGATGAAAATTTGAGGGAACTGAAAATGTGAGGGAATGAAGTTTTTATGAAATCCGTTCTATTTTTTTCTTGTTTGGTTAGTGTGGTGTAAATTTTTCAGAAAATGGCAAAATATTATTTAATTTTAATATTTTTTTAATATTTTCCATCTAATTTTCCATTTAGTTTTTCATCCCCAACTTTCCCTCAATCAAACAAATGATTCCATCTTATTTTCCCACATATTCCCTTTCCAAATTTTTCCCAAATCAAACACAATTTAGGCTGTTTGGTATAGAAAAAATTTGATGGAAAAATGAAAGTTTAGAGGGGAAAATGAAATCCTTCAAGGATTTCATCAATTTTTTCCTTATTTAGTTTCGTAAGAAAAATGTCAAGAGAAATATTAAGGAATCCAATTCATTTTTCATTATCATTATCATGGAAAGTTTCATGGAATATGAAGAGTAAAGTATCAACTGTTTATCATCTTCATACAGTAAATTTGATTTGATACAGTAAACTTGATAGAATAAGTATTTATCCGCATGAGACTGTGTTTGGTTTAGGGAATATATGAAGAAAGGAAGAATAAGAGGGAAAGTTAATTTTTTAGGAAATCGATTATGTTTTTCTTTGTTTGGTTAGGAGAGGAAAATTTTATAGAAAAGACTAAAAAATATTTAGATTACATTAGTTTATTTTGTTTAAAAATTTTATTAACTCTAAATTACAACGCACACACCCGACTACCAGGAGATTCAAACTCTGATCGCGGAGATTGTCAGGAATCACCCTTCACCCTCTTTACTACTAGGCCACACCCCTTATGACAGATTACTTTAGAATATCATTTTACTATCAAGTTTTGATTTATTAACTATAACTGATATATCAAGTTTATCGAGAATTATGATTCATTGAGTATGAAAATCATTTGATTTATGTGAATAAAATATATCATTTAATTTGATGATAAAATGATGTATTTCCAATGGACGATTCTAATACCTATACTAATATAAATTTAACAAATATAACTGTAAATTTTATGTTAAAAATTTAATTTCATTTTTTTCTTGCATTATTTTTCAATTCAAATTGAAGATGCAGCTTTTCCCCCAAAACTAATTAAGCTAACCAAAATTGCATACACGGAAGCGTTATAGCCCAGCCACATGCAAGAAAGCCCGCATTTCCGTACAATCCCGACATCGTAGGCGAAGAAAAATAAGGAAGAACGAGACAGAACCACGAGTCTGCAAGTCATAATATGTTGACACGTGTAACACGAGGTGCACATCCAGATGCCAATTGGAAACTGAAATGCGAGGTTATATATATATATATATATATATAATGGCATTTAGGTATCTGCAGACACATTAAGATTTTATGCATCACCATTGAAAAAATGGCGGATAGTTCGAAGAAAGGCGGGTGCACCGAGGGTTGTGGATGCCCGGTGCCGTGTCCCGGGGGCAGCACTTGCAAATGTGATGTGGGAAAGTGTCCGGGCGGCGGAGGCTCGGGTTCTGTCCATGCCAAAGGCTGTTCGTGTGGCGATCGGTGCAGTTGCAATCCTTGCAAGTGCACCGATGCGGATGCGAGGAACGGCTGTGGAGGGGGCGTGGCCTGAGGAGACGCGCCAGGGCGAGCGTCATGCATGGAGAAACTGGGGCTCGCTGGCACGGTTCGGGTATGGTTGGTTGGTAAGCTTTGGACCGTTATTTGTCTCGACTGAATAAAAGTTGAGTTGTGTTAAATTTTGTGTTTTTGTTTTTTCTGTAAATTTTTTTATTAAGGTAGAAGACAATTTTATGAACCATTGACGTGGAGCTTGCTTCAAACCACACAAAGATTTAAGTAACTTGCACACCGGCCTCTGGAAGAATTTCTTTTCTGGAACATTATGGCTAGGTGAAAGCTTCATAAATACATCTTCACATAAATCTCTATGAAGAACGCATGGTTACATCAAGCTTCCACATTGGCCAATTCCTTAATTATTACAACCACTGCTAAAACTGTCTTAATAGTGGCCATTTTAGTAACAGAAGCAAATATTTTGAAATGATTCAAACCTTCAGCTTGAGTGTACTCTTTAACAACTAACCTGACTTTGTATCGATCGAGAGAACCGGCTGATTTATACTTGATCTTATAAATCTATTTACGGCCTACAGAATGACTGTTTGCAGGTAATTCAGTAATAATCGAAGTTTCAGATTGCTCCAATGCTTGGATTTCACTTTCCATATCTTGGACCCATTAAGAATCTTTAGAGGTGGTGATGTATGAAGTAGGTTCAGAAGTATGTGTAAGAGCTGATACCAAATGTAAATAAGATGCACAAATATTGTGATATGAAATTATATTAGGCAACGGATAAGTAACCTATGAACTGGAAGAAGTAGTAGGTAACTAGATGCCAACCTTAATAGGTAAAACATAGGATGTCAATTTGCTAAGAAGTTGCCGTGTTTTGGTAGGGGTTCAGAATCAAAGAATGGATTAGAACAAGGGATATTGGGATCAAGTGGAATAATTGGAGATTCAGAGGGCAAATGAGTAGTAGGAGATGTATGTAAATGTTGTTGACAAAGATCACAATTAGGTGAATTAATGCCAGATTTTTCAGTGGACTGAGTATCAGATAAAGTGTGAGATGTATAGTGAAAGGAAATATGCTTTCATGAAAGGAGACGTCTTCTACTATATAAGACTTGTTGCTTCTTTAAATCAAATAGTTTATATCCTTTTTTACCAGTAGGGTAACAAAGGAATATGAGGCAGCTAAGCACAAACAACCAAAGATTTCCACATGAGAATAGAATGGAACTGAATCAGTGAGCATTTGAAAAGGTGTTGAAAAATTTAGAAATTTGAAAGGCAACCAGTTCATTAAATATGTAGTTGTGAGCACATAGTAACCCCAAAAATGGATAGGAAGATTGGCTTGGAATCAAAGACATCTTGCATTATCCAAAAACTATCTGTGTTTGCGCTAACTCTCCCATTCTGTTGAGGAGTGTAAACACAGGTAGTTTGATAAATAATGCCATTAGGTAAAATTTTATTAGTGGATGCACAAGTGAACTCAGTTCCATTATGAGTTCAAATGATTTGAACTAAAGAATGATATTGATTTGTGACATAAGCAAGAAAAGCAGCCAATATAGAAGTCACAACAGAATCAGAAGATATTAGATTTGTCCAAGTGGCTCTACTATGATCATCAAGAAGAGGAAGAAAATAGTAGTATCCATCATATATAAGAGTGTTATATGAAACCCATACATTGCAGTGTATCAAGTGAAAATCCTTTGCAGCATGAGAGTGACTGTCAGGAAAAGAAGATCTAGTACGCTTTACCAATGAACATTTTTCATACAAGTGAGACCTATTTGTTTTAGTAAAAGAAGCAACAGAGATGTGAGCTAATGTTTGTAAAGAAGCATGACCAAAGATAAGATGCCGGAGATGTTCATTTGTGATATTGGATGTGTTGGATATATAGGTTAGGGCTGAGTCTCCACTAGACTCACTACGAATCACTTGTGATTTCTTCTGTCTGAGGTCCTGTAGAACACAAGAAAAAGAGAATGTGAGAATAAACTGAGAGGTGGCTAATAATTGAGAAACTGATATAAGATTGAACATAAAGAAATGCACAAATAACACATTTGACAAAAGAATATGAGGTGTGAGTTGGACTGAACCAATAAATATAATTGGTGTAAGAACATCATTTAGTAAGTGAATAGATGTTGTAGAAGGTTTAGGTTGAAGAAGAAAATCAAAGTTGGACGTTGGGTGGCATTGAGAGCAGAGTGTTGGGTGGGAGAGAGGGAGGAGAAACAAAAGGCAACAACACTGTTACACTCTTCGTTGTGTTCCAACACGCTAATCATTATATTATGAGTGTTAATGAGACTGACTTTACACCGTTCTGTTTTGGGCTACAAAATGCACCACTCCCATATAACACAAAAAAATCAATAAACCATTTGGATGCCACCATAATATACTTAATATGAAATAATATATGAAAATCGAATATTAGCCCAATACTCAATGTCCAGTGAACCTCAACAGAATGGAGTAGTTAAAAGACTGAACCATACACTTATTTGGTACGAAGTATACTAAGCTACTTTAATTAACCGGTAAATTTGTGGATATAAATATTAAAAAAATAGCCGCTCACAAACTTAATTGGGTTCTAAGTAAATTAGTCCCCAAGACACTTTATGAATTATAGATTAGGAGAAAACCGAATTTAAGATACTTACTTGCTTGAGGCTATCCTGCTGAAGCTAAATTATTTAATTAATATGTTGGAAAATTAGACCTTAAGACCGTAGTTGTCATTTTATTAGCTGTCCTGATAGGTCAAAGTGGTATCATTTTTATTATCCAGATCACACTACTCAGTTATAAGAAACATGCCATGCGTTATTTTTTGAGCATGATGAAATTAGTGGGAGTTCAAAAAGCAGGAATATTAATCTTGAAGAGATTCAGATTTATGTCCCATTACCGATGATACAAGATATAATTATTCGTGCTCCTCAAATAGCTACATCTCCAGTTTTAAATTCTAGAGATGATCCCCTAGATGAGGGCTCAAAAACTATTCAGATTTTGTCTAATGATGAGATAAAGGCAACCCATACTCCTGTGACACCTGATGAACCTCATATGATAAGTAATGAATCGTTATGAAGGTCACAGTAAAGTCTGTCATTCCTAATGGTTATGTTGAGTACATGAATAAAAATATACATGACATAGACAAAGTTGATGATCTCACTTCATTTAAGAGTTTCATGATGTCTAAGGAATCATCAAAACACCTTGAAGCTATGGAAGATGAAACTAAGCATGACTCTAAGGGAAATGTTAAAAGATTCAAGGCAATGCTTGTAGCGAAAGACTTTACATAAAGAGATGAGATTGATTATATTGACACTTTCTCTCCAGTTTGAAAGAAAGATTCACTCAGAATAGTTATGGCGCTAGTGGCTCATAATGATTTAGAGCAACACTAAATGGATGTTAAAACTGTATTCTTTAATGGTAACTTACGTTAAAATATGTACATGGCTCAACTAGAAGATTCTGTCATTAAAGAAAAAGAACACATGAGATGTCGGTTTAAGAAGTTAATTTATGGGTTAAAGCAAGCGTCCCGATAGTGGTGTCATAAGTTTGAAGAAATAATAAGAAAATTTGACTTTATTAAAAATAAGATGGATAATGGTATATATGTCAAATTTAGAGGAGAGAAATTAATCATATTATTACTTTGTGTCGATTATATTCTATTAGCTAGTAGCAATAAGAACATGCCGCATGCGACAGAGTTTCTTATCCTCTCACTTTTATTTGAAGTACATCGGTGATGCCTTTTATGTTTTGAGCATTGAAATTCACCGAGACATGTCTAAAGGATTATCAGGTTTGTTTCAAAAATCATACATTGACAAAGCACTTAAGAGATACAACATGCATAATTATTTTGCCACACAAGCTCATATAGTGAAGAGTGATAAGTTAAGATTATTTCAATGTTTATGAAATCAATTAGAAACTAATCAGATGAAGATGATTCCTTATGCTTTAACTGTCGGAAGCATTATGTATGCTCAAGTTTGTACACGTCTTGATTAGAGTTTGCAAGAGGGATGCTTTGTAGATTTTAGTTAATTCCTGGACTTGATCACTAGATAGTTGTTAAGAAAGTCTTGTGTTATTTACAAGGCACAGAGAATTGTATGACCACATAATCGGGGACCAATAATCGTGAGGTTATAGGTTATTCAGATGCTGATCTTACAAGGTGTGTTGATACTACAAAGTCAACATTAGGATACATCTTCATCCTCGCAGGAGAAGCTATTTCATGGAAAAGCTCTACACAAGAGCTCATAACATCATCAATGATGAAAGCTGAGTTTATGGCATGTTTTAAATCACAGGACAAGTTGTATGGTTTATGAATTTTATCCTGCACTTGAAGGTGGTCGACAACATTTCTAGATCACTTAAGTTATATTGTGATGAGGCAGCAATGTTTTTGTTGAATAATACCAAGTCAAGTGGTGTTTCCAAGCATATTAAATTTAAGTATCATGTTATAAATGATAGAATTTAGGATCAGGCTATTACAGTTAAGCATATAAGTACTAAGTTGATGATAGTGGATCCACTTATTAAAGACTTATCACCCATATTCTTTCAAGAGCATGTTGTTGACATGAGTTTAAAGGGTAGGGGGCGATATTATTTTGAAAAAAAAGGACCATAATAATGAACAACCTCCCAATAAGAATTAATGATTATCCTAGCATGATAGAGTAGTGTACTACTGGTACTGAAGTTTTAGTAACATCATAATAGCTGATATAAATGCATTATCTTGGTATACTAGTGTTATGAGCGTGGACTTATGTTGATAAGCCATTCGATTAAGTATAAGAACATTGGATTAATCTCATGGTCTGGCCCAACTAAGGCCCAATAACATTGAGTCCATAATCGGTGGACGTTTTCCAACTAGGATTATAGTCCCCGTCATCCAGCACCTATATATAAAGGAATAAGAATGAGAAATTTTATCTATTTAGTTTACTTTATTTTATCTAACAAAATTAAATCTCAATCCCGTTCATTAGAAGTGCTGAAGCGATCGGAAGATCGTCACTCTCAGGAAGCTTTCATCTACGCCATCTACGCCATTTGCTGTGAGAAGAAATCAAAATATGATGTCTTCATCCTTAAAAACACATGTCAGTTTTTGATTCCACAATAAGATTAAGTTGTTGATGTTATTGTTAGGCTAATTTATTCAAGTTGATGTGTTTCTATGTATCATATACACTCAGATATAACATAGTCCACATGGTCAAATAAATTATCTTACTTCATTGGCAAGCAGTCAGTCAGGGTCGAATCCACAAGGACATGGTAACTTGTAATATTAGTAACTATACAAAAGTAAAAGAAAAAGATAAAACTTTGGAATTTGGAGAATAATGTGAAACTTGCAATAATGTAAGACTATAAAGAAGAAAAGAAAAGAAATCAGTGCACTGATGCATAACTCAGATGATTAAATTGTGATTGAGTTAATCATCGATTCTAGGGATAAATTCATGTGATGAACCGAACTCAGCAAAATATATGATCTCATACACTAGAATATTGCAACAAGGCATTAACGATTATTTCTATCCTAGCTAATGTTATCATACTCTATAGTCATTAGTATGAACTAAATATGCCAACATGCAAGAGAGAAGCATAAAGGAAGAACATATGAATTAACGAACAATGATACAGAGTTCAGTTGAGATAATCTACCTCTACACGCGCTAAATATGTTTAGCTACTACTTGACTAATTGGTATAGGCCTTAGCCATCCCAATTAAATCATTGATAGAATGATTTTTTTCAATATATTTATTTTTTGGCCCATTTTCCAATTTTTTTCGGCCAACTTGTGGTGAATTTTTTTATTTAATTTTTAATCCAATTTTCCGGACAACCTTTAATTACATATAAGTTTTAGTAAAAAAATCAATTTTGGCCGAAAAAGACGGGAAATAACCATAAATTTACGGTCGGTTTTCGGCCATCTTGTTTTTGGTCAAAAAATTAGTCTTTTTTGTACCAATGAGAAATTAGGAAATCAACTTTAACTCACCAAGTTTGTCTTTCTCCTCCAATGATGTTACCTTATTATTCACCATTTTCATCCAAATCCTAACCTCTTTTGGCTTTGAGCTCTAACCTTGCCACCTTGTTTGGTTGGATGATGTATTAAGTGGCACCCATTTCCACAATAATGGGTATGTGCTTCCCATTTATCTTCCCTCCACATAAATAAGTGTCTCATCCATCTTCTTCGGTGTAGGATTAGTATTCGTTACTTCGAGTTGTTGGATGCACCCCATTCTTGCTTTTTCTCTTTATTTTTCTCCTCCCCGAAGATAACACTAAGGACATTCCTCTTCAGATAATCATGCATCAAATGTGTCCCTTCACGAAGAAAGTAATCACCCGTTGTCTTTTTGTCTTGACCCTTATCTCAACCCCTGAATCTTTTTGATTTCTTTTGCATACGATTCTCTTCCTATTCCTAAGTTTGGGATGATATGTTGCCTCTTAAGCTCTGCCATCTGTAAATGGATAATTATCCATGGTGTGCAACTTTGAAGCGCATTCATTCTTAATGTATTCCAACAAAAGATTTGTTATAGATATGACAATAGCAGTATCTCTCACGTCCATTTTGCAAGCTCAATCCTAGCGCATGGCTTCAATCCATCTATAAAACTGAAGAAGGCTTGTCAGTGTTATCATACAGAAATTGACGCATGCCAAGCACTCTTCAATATACTGTTGATGTGATGAATCATGCTTTATTATCTCTTTGATATTCTTTTAAACCTTATGAGTAGCATTGACCGGATATGATTGCTTCTTGAGTTCCATCATGACTTATTTCCATATGTTGATTTTGCATATTCCTAATTGGATAACATTATGCTTCCTTCGCCACCATAAAATAATATAAGCTTAGTAAAGTAATGCAATATTCATCTTGGGGGAATCATCAAATTGGATGACCTCAAAGTAGCACTTGATATTCCAAATGAAGTTATTGATATCTCCTGTAGCACGTGTTCTCTTGAACTCTTTGGATTTCGGAATGTCCCGGACTCTCATAATCTCACACACATTAAGAATCACGCTATCACCACATGTGATGCATCTCTCTCTAAACACCTCATGTTGACCTCCTCCACGGAAAAGTACAACTTCTCCACTTGAGCGACCAAACTATCCATCACGCTTTACACTCTTTCTTCTCATCCCGCCTTGATTAGAGTATGGTGTAGATATATTTGAACAATTTTCCTTCTAGTTCATTTCTTATGAAAGTTAGCAAGCCTTGGATGACTCCCACACCGTGGTTGATCTCCTCCAGCTTGGTGTCGATACCCACACCTTTTTAATCTAAAGTTTCCACGTTGTCGACGTCTCCTTAAATTGTTGAGGTCTGATCCTTTAATATATTGAGTCGTTATTATGCAAAGTTATATGTATATATATTAATAATATATTTAATGATTAATTTTACAAAAATGCATATATATGTATGAAAACTTGAGTATTTTAATAAAAAAATCTTTAATTAAGTAATTGACTTGGAAGCTAAGCTCATCAATATAATTTCTTGATTATATTTTGATATATTCAAAGATTAGAGATGCTAAGTTAAATTTTTGATGAGGACTTAAATTGTGCATGAATTGCAGTCTGGAGATGTCATATGACGTTTGATTTTACAACGTGTCACAATCTGGTGATGAAGTATTAATTTTCTTTTAAAAATCATTACAAAAATGTTCATTAAAATCTAGAGCAATGATCATAATGATAAAAAAAATATTTAACTTTATTATAAAAATATTTATTAAAATTATAAAAACTATTCATTAAAAATGTTGATTAATATTATAAAAATATGCATTGTCTCTTTTTTGAAAGATCAAGTAGTGTAAAATAATAATAATCACCATCATAATTTATGTTCATCACAATCAAAATGTAGAACATTGACATATTGAATGTTTATTATAATTATTAATATGGTAATTACAAAAACATTATAATTTACAAAATCTAATCATCTTGTAGCATACAAATGATATTGTTCATCAGGATATTTTAAATGTTAATTCCACTCGAGCAGAATGTTCATCATGATCATTATGATAGTTCATCATGATGTTTATGAAAAATGAATAATCATATTTTTTTTCAAATGATAAAATATTCAACTTAAAAAGATCATCAATAGCATAGCATAAATTGATGATGATAATTATTATTATTATTCATTTTAATTATAGGTATAAGAATATAAAAAGTTACAATTTAAAAATCATAACTTTTTTGAAATAAAAAAAATCCTAGCATGACACTAACACATTATAAACCGATTTCTCAACAATAATCGAGTCAAAATTCTTTAGGTTTTAGATGGCGGATCCACATGGGATAATGGGGACAGTCGTCGAATTCCACCTCAAATATTTCTATCCATGATAACAAAAATATTTATATTAATTATTTTGACTAAATTTGGTTATTTTGTCTCCCCGAATTTAACCAAAAATTTTGTTAATTTAATTTTGTCTCCCAAAAAAATTCTAGAACCGCCACTTGTGGGTTTGATTTAGAGAATATATGAGGAAAGGAAAATTAGAGAAAAATGAATTCTCCATATAATTCAACTTATTTTCCTCTGTTTGAATATGAGTAGAAAATTCATAAGGAAGAGCTCAAATACTCGTTGTTTTGTTAAAAAATTTTATTTCATTTTCCAACTAATTTTCTTTATCATAACTTTCCTTAAACCAAATAAAAAATTTATTTTATTTTCCTTAGAATTTTCGTTTTCTGTAAATTTCCCCTAAATCGAACAGGCTAAATGTATGTAACTTTTTTTATCAATTAAACTTGTATTTTTTTTTTGATAATAGATATATCACTTTATTTTAATGAACATTACAAAATTAATATTACCTGTCGAATTTGGATGTATATTTAAACTCGCAAGTCACAAGAGCGTTTCAACCTCCTATGTAGAGCGATTTACAAAATATCACACGGAACGCATCTCGTTCTGAAAATAGCAAAATATACCCCAAAGTTGCTCACATGGTCCATCCTCATTAGGATTAATTAAAACCTTCAGAAACATTTCATTCGAAAATCGAGAAACCATTCCTTATCATTTTTAATCTAATTTAAATTATAAAAATACATAATAATAATTACTATTACAAATTCTTAAAATAATTTTATAAAAATATTAGTTGTCAGGTGATACTAGGTGGTAAAAATAACATATAATGACTAATTGGCTTGACAGATAATTGAATGATTAGATGAAATTATATATATTAATAATATATATATTAATTATATGTGAAAATTTAAAAATATAAATTTTAGATAATTAAGCAACTAACTATGAAAAATATTTTTTTAATATTACTTAGCAACTAATCAAACGATTAGATGGATACTTTTAAAATAGTGACCAAAAGTATATAGAATAAGTAATTCCCTCCTATTTTATCATTATCTTTTTATCTCCAAAATTTCAAACATTGAAGTAGTATAAATATACCATGTGGTAAAAAAAAAGACCGATTCAATTCGGTTCGGTTTTTTAATAAAAAATTAAACCAAATTATTGGTAATTTGAGAAATTTGAAAACGAACCGAATCATTAGTTTTAAAAAACCAAACCCAATCAGATCACATGGTTCGATTCGGTTCAGTTATTTTTTATGATTTTTTTTACTAATTTAATTACTCAATATTTAGTTACTCAGTAGCAGTGTTCTAAAAGGCGCTAGGCGGCCCTAAGCGGTTGGCTTGGGGCCTAGGGACTAATCGGCTAGGCGGGGATTAGGCGGAAGGATTAATCGGATGATTAGGCGGAGTTATATATATTAATAATATATTTAATAATTAATTATAAAATTATACCTATAAAATTTAATTTTATTTTAAAAATAAAATATATAAAATAATTAGGCGCTAGGCGGCTAGGCGGGGCGTTTTTGAACCGCCCAGAGATTAGGCGGCCGCCTTTTAGAACAATGCTCAGTAGGAGAATTTTTCTTTAAAATCTTAATTTTGTTCAATTTAAATCGATTTAATTTAAAAAATTAAAAACCGAACCAGCTATTACTCATCGATATTTTAAAATTTGAAACTATAACAAAACCAACAAATAACTTTATTTCGGTGCATTTACTAATTAATAGAAAAATAAAAAAAAATAAATGTGTTGGATACTTTTGAAAGAGAGGCGAGGGAGGAGAGAGAAAGTGAGAGACGGAGAAAGAGGAGGGGGGTGTGTTGCGCCAAAGCAAAGAGAAAAAATGGGTAAGGTGGTAGTGGAGAGGAGGAGGAAGAAGAAGGGGAGGCCATCTCTTCTAGATCTACAAAAACGACGCATCAAAGAGCAAGCCGAACTCGAACAACAATTCCAACTCAAGCATAAAAAATCCAGCCCTAATTCCAACACCCCGATCACCGGTCGCCGATCCACCCGCCGCAACTCGCTTCGAGAATCCTCCGACGAGGATGAAGAAAACGAGGACGATGATGAAAAACCCGCCCCCGGTCGCCGCCAGAAGAAGAAGAAGAAGCTCGGACGCGGCTCGGCGCGCCGGGAGAAATCGGATTCGGAAGGGGAGGATGACGTGGAGGAAGAGGAGGAGGAGGACGTTGGGAGGAATTTGAAGAAGCGGAAGATCAATGCGATTGCGGACGGATCCGGCTCTGCTGAAATTCGCAAGGTATGTGGTGAAAATTAGGGCTTTTGGGGGGGGTTCGTCTAACCGCCGAATTGGCCTTTGTGGGTTCAGATTGGTGGAACGTTGATGGTGATTTTGTACTGTGGAGTGAATTAAATGTGCGATTTTTTTGGTGGGGAATTTGTACGCGCCTTGGATTTCGCACCTTTAATGAAGTGTGCGTATGTGTTTGCTTGTTTTTTTTTCTTGATTAATATCTAGACGGATACGTCTGAAGTTTTGACTCAATTTGGGTTTTTTAATCTCGTTGTTTTTTTATATAAATAAAATTCAATGATTTAGGCGTTTGTGAAGCAGCAGTCACAATTGAGCCACTGGCTGGCTGGGTAGTGGTGATGCTTAGCTTTTTGTTCTGTCTTTCAACTTTCTGTCTTCTCTATCCATCTGGATCTGTAAATTTTCTGTTTTTATTTTAGTATTTTTATTGCTGCTCTGGTCTGGATGTTATTCTATTCTCTGATATACATCTGGTGGCATTTAATCCTTATATTTATCTTTTAGTCAAATGTTGACAGAAGCGTCATATCTGATAAAGTTTGGATTTGTCTTTTCTAAAATCCTTTGTAGAGACAGTAGTTTCATACTGTCTGCTGCCTTTTGTTTTTGCAAACGCTTGACTAGAATGCAGCTACTTGCATTTTCATTGCATGTTCTAGATCCCACACGTTATGGATGTGTGTGGTGTGTGTCTGTATCAGGTGTACTTGTGCTTTGTCAGCCAATTAAATGCTTGTTTGTTATAATTCTTAAATGGGTGTTGGGTTTTCATTATTCTTTACAGGTGGAGAAGCTTGCTTCTGGAGGAACTAACTCCCACACAAATCAAGGTTTAATATCATCTGAAATCAGCTAGTGAACCGACAGTTGTTATTCAGAACTAATAGTGTTGGCTTCTGCAGGGACTGTAGTTGATGATGGAAATGGAACACCCTTACCGGATAAGAAGTTGTTAGTTTTTATCCTTGATCGTTTACAAAAGTGGGTACTTTGATTTCCCTGCAAGAGTTAATAAGAGTTATCTAGTTATCACATCCATTTGTAGTCATTATTTTATTTTTATAATCCCAGGAAGGACTCATATGGTGTATTCTCTGAGCCAGTGGATCCAGAGGAGGTGATTTCTCAAAAACATGCTTGGGTACTGATTGCTTGCAGTTTCCTTTGCCTCCTTTAATAGCATCTCTGATCTGCAGCTTCCAGATTACCATGAAGTCATTAAGCATCCCATGGACTTTTCAACCGTAAGAAAAAAGCTTGATGGAGGAGCTTATGGCAACTTGGAAGAGTTTGAGGTGTGTCAATATATTTTAGAATTTCATGTGACAATTTATACTTTAATCCGTTAGTGAGTTGAATTTGTTTGGAGATGACGAACTGGTTCTATTACTTTATCATCTCTCTTGTGTAAACTGGAAGTTGAAATTGTGTCAAAATTGTATTGCATCAAATTTAAATGTTATAATAACATGTCAGTTGAAGGGTCTAAGTGAAAAACTCTGCAGAAACCGGGATGTCAATGAGGGTACTGACTGCTGGCTTATTGGAGACTCTAAAATAATTGAACTTCATTACATGCTTCAGAAACTGATTCCCATGTTAGCTTACTATATACATTCGGAGTGGGGGAAACTGTTTTAGGGAGAGTACATATCCCTGTAACGCGCAACGTTGTCGTCATTGCTCAACTTTGATCCTTTTACTTAATCCCACGGGTTTTGAATTCAACATCAATTGAACAATTCAAGTCAAAAAATGAAGTATGGGGTTGGAAAAATCGATGATTGCAAGATGTTTGTTTGGAGTTTGTGGAAGTTTTGTAATCTAAGTCTAAACTAAAGGGTTCAGATAACCAGACACGCACTTAAACAGTTGGGTGTGGGTATGTTTTGGCGATTGGACATGTTTCTCTTTTACCCAGGACTTTGACAAATGTGACTTATAACACTGTTGACAAATTTACAATCAAGTGTTCAAGTAACGTCATCTTCTTTTACATGTGTTGGATTGGATAAACACGGTGTGTGCATCTTTCTTGCTCTTATTTTTATTGGGGTTGTTTCATTATGCAGGACGATGTATTTTTAATATGTTCGAATGCGATGCAATATAATGCCCCGGATACTGTATATTTCAAACAGGTAAAGAGTTTTCACAAAACTCATTTGCTTACTTCTCAAGCAGCCACATTCTAACACAATATGTTATGTTATAGGCAAGGTCCATTCAAGAGCTTGCTGAGAAGAGTTTTGATAATTTGAGGCGAGATAGTGATGAAGATGATGAGCAAGAGCCCAAGAGAAGAGGCAGGCCGCCAGCTAAGCATAAAAAACCGCTTGGTAGGCCTCTGGATCATGCTGGGTCAGAAAGTGCTTCAGGTGCAACTCTAGCTGCTGGTAGAGAAAGCACCATGTGGTCTAATTATGACCTGAGGAAAGGCAGTCCCGCGGAGAAGACTGGTCCTCGTGATTCTGTAGGACGGTCACGCCTCATTCCTGGTAATAGTGACGCGTACAACAGTTGGTGGTTGTTACAGCAGAAACTTGATAAGAATGACGACTACTCAGGTTAAACTTCCTCTGGATTTATCTAATCTGTTTTTTTTATTTTTAATGTCTGGTGTGAAGCCTAATTGCGGTCTGCTCCTGATTGCTGACTCTACTCAGGTTCTCAGCTGAGGGGAGGATATAACAAACAGGGTAAAAAGCCGGTTACTTTTACTGAGAATAGGCGTGACACATACAAGCAATTCCATCCATCTGTGGCTGTTAACAATTCGTCTGTGTTTTCGACCTTTGATGTAGAGAAGAAAATGCTGCTGCCTGTAAGTATTAACTTTAAAACTTCCGGCATTAATATATAATGATTGCCAATGAATATCAAGTGTTTTGCTCCACTGCACATTGGTCATGATAACAGTATAAGAATTGTACATGATACTTGCTGGTGTGGCATAAAGTGACTATATTTTTTTTAATATGGGCTCCACTGCAGTCTTACTTGACACAAACAAGTCAATGATTGTAGTATATATTGTTGCATCAGTGCACTTTTTGCATTACATCCTTTAATGAGATGCATGCTGGACCATTCATGCATTCTCGATGCCACGTGTTTACTTTTTGTGTCTGCATTATTATCCCACGTTTCTGTCGTTGATCAATCTGCTTCACACTTGTTTTAACATAAATGTTGCTTGAATCAGGTTGGCCTTCATGCTGAGTACGGTTATGCAAGGAGCCTTGCACGTTTTGCTGCGGGTTTAGGTCCTCTAGCCTGGAATATTGCCTCAAAGAAAATTGAGAAGTCTTTGCCTTCTGAAGTCAAATTTGGCCCTGGATGGGTGGGGCATAATGATGTCAACCCTCAAAGGCCAATGCTAATATATCCGAGTTCATCAGGTCAGGCAGCAGCAGCACCTTCTGTCTCAGCACATTCTGCCTTAAAAATAAGTGGTGATAAGTCTACAAATCAACAGGAAGGGGATAATTCATTGGGTTATCAGCTGGCATCCACCATTGCTTTGGATTGCCAGCCAGCCACAGCAGTAGCCATGCCAATGCCATCTGGTGATGGCGCATCCCAATCTTCAGAAGTAGATAAAGTGTCACCCGAAACCTGGGGCCACTTATCTAAAAGCAGTGTCTGTGCAACTGGACAAAGACCTTCTTTTCAGTATCAACAACAGGGTCCTACCATGCAGATAGGCATGAACCGTGGAGTTAACCTGCAACCACAGCTGACCCAGCTGAATATGCAACAAAAGATGAACCAGCATCATTTGCAACCCCAGATAAGCCAGCATAATCTTCAACCCCAGATGAGTCTATATAATCTTCAATCTCAGATGAATCAGCATGCTGGCCCACAATTGCGCATTCCTACAGGGTTCAATCATAATTATCTGCAAACGGCCAACTTGGTTTCAAGAGCCAGCACTGATGTGACACATCCAGTGCTGGGAAATTGTTCTTCTGCTGGTGATGGTACTAACCACTTTTTAACAAATAGAAGCACCCCAAGTGTTGCTTCTTCCAGCAACCCTGCATCCGACACAGTGACGGGTGCATCTAGAATGCAGTTTCATCCAGAACCCACTTCTGGAGCATTTACCCAACAGCAGAAACAAGTATCAGTTCCTCCTGATCTGAATGTCCAATTTCAGTCTCCAGGCTCTCCTAGTTCTTCACGCTTGGACTCCAAGCATCCGGATTTAGCATTGCAGTTGTAACAACAAGTAGAGCATGGTTCTTTTGCCTGAATTAATTTCCGACCCACAGAGGGCTGCACAGAGAGGTAGTGGAGAGAGTAGTGAGCCAGATTATTGGGGAGGTGGATTCCAGCCTTGCCAGCTTTAGTTAAGATCTTCTGTGTATATGTCTGACACAACAGATCGGTGTTTCTCCCCACAGGGCGTATCCCCAAGCCGTTTGTAACATATATACTACATTCTGATGATGAATGTCAAACATAGGAGCTGATGAAGTAAGCTCACATGTTTATAAAATGTAGACAAGAAATAGATTGACATGTCTTTCGCCATCTCTATTATGTCTGATAAAGAAGCTGATGCACTAATATTAAGTACTTAAAGCTTAATCAAGAATCTAGTCTATTTGATGAGAGAACTTTTTGAATTTAAGTAGCATTGCACGATTTTTTGTGCCAACCAATACGAGATTGTAACATAAGCCACGTCTTACTAAAGGTAATGTTTCATTGGCTTCTCTAATATTAGAAACGGGCTCTCCAAATGCCACGGTTGTCTCATTTCAGACATTTGTGCACTTTGTGTTCCATTATAAAATCACTCGCACACGTTGTCAAACTACAAAAGAGTTAAAAGTGTCATTCAGATTTACTATACTCCTTTTCTTGATTTGTTATGACTAGCAGTCTGCTAAGGATGCTCTTTAGTCCTCTCAGGTCAGGTATGCATGAAATGAGATTCCTCAAATGGGTCGTAAACTTAAGAATATTTTAATCAGACAAATACTTAAAACTTGAGCATGTCGAGTTAATTTGCATATCGTTTTTCAAAGCACGGCATACAGAATGAGGAACGCCCCTAAGATTAGTCTTGATCAAACTCAAGCTAATAACAGCCGTTCTCTGTAAAATCTTGCATGCCAGGCTCAAACCAGTAGCTGTGGTTATGAACCAAATGTTGTCTTCCATCAACCCCTCAAGTCAACATCAAGACTTCTTTGTTTCTAGCGACGGACTTTTCCAGGTGGGGGTGAAGAGGGTTCTTGGAAGCAGAAGAAAACGAGCATTTTGACGGATTCGAACCAGTGCATTTTCTTGATGAATTTTCTCATCTGATAATCATCTTCACCATAATTTATCAAGTTGCAGACATTAGGCGTTGATGAGGATTTGTTGAGACTCTCAGACTGCAAAAGCTAACAAGGCCTCAACTTGGGAAGGGTTAGGTCGTGCATGTGAGGTATTGCGGTGGCATGTTTGATATTTGGAAATTTTACTTTTCAAGGATTCACAATTCAAGTTGGTTTCTGGATTTTTGCTGTAAGAGGGATTGTAGCAGTCTTGTTGGTTCTGACTTCTCAGGCCTTTGTTTGCATTCTATTAACTGGGTTCTTATGTTCATTTGCTTGTATGTTTGATTTGATTAGTACTATGTTGCCCGACTTCATTGACTTGTAAGCTATGCCAGCGTAGGTTTTGTTTTTTTTTTAAATTGATCGTTTTGCAATTTTTGTTTTTCCGACAAGGCTTCCGTTTAATAAATTTTCTAAAATGGCATAGTTGAACCCAACCGCCGTTTTGAATCGCGGCACCATTTATTCCGGCCGCGGTTTCAAACTGTATCTGGAGGCTGATTGGGCTTGACGCTGACTGTGCAGCCCGATCAGCATACACGAGGCCGACGCCATTCCAAACCATGTCTAGATTAAATCCAGCCGTGGTTTCAAATGACGGTTGGATTTAATTTCAGCCGCCGTTTGAAACTGCGGCCGGACTTAGTCCAGACACGGTTTGCAACGGCCGATTCGATATGGCCAAGGCTCTGAATATTTTTTAATTCCATCCACCGTATGAAATGGCGGTTGGGCCAAAAAAAGAAGGGATGCCTCTTCCGAGAACTTAAATAGAACGACGCCGTTCTAGTTGAGACCATCGTTTGAAACGACGGTTCGACTAGATTTAAAATCGAATGCTTTTCTTCTCCTCTTCATTCTTCCTCTCATCTTCTCATCTCTCATCTGTTTTCTCTGGCAGCCGCAATTGCGCGAATCCGTCTGAGACCTTGACGCCACCGGTGCTTCAGTCAAGATCCGGTTTCGTGAGTGAAGAGCATCCAAGAGCGAGAGGCTAATTGAGACGCGCAAAGATTTACAAGTAAGGTGTCGTTCTGTAAAATTAAAAGTTGAATGCTGTATGAGAATCTGAATGGTCAGACCACTGGCCAAACTACAACTGATTGTTGAATGATTTATTTTGATTTGGTAATTTATTTTTTAAGTATCTTAATATATAATAATTTATTAATATAAAATTAAATTATAATTATAATTTTATAACATAAAAATAAAAATAAAATTTATAATGTTATAAAAAACTAGCTGCGGTCGGTATTGTTATGATTCTGATTAAAGTACAATTCAGACAGAGTTGATTCGAGAAAAATATAAAAAATAAAGAGATAATTATAATAATCGTATAGATATCGCCTCTTAATGATTTAAATATAAAATTGATAACAAATCATTCAGACTTTACAAGCACTCATTAAGAGAAAAAATAAATAAATACTCGGTTCACTGAATGCTTAATATATAAGAGATCATCTCTTAATAGAACCCAATAAGTACAACAAAATAAGGCCTAAGTGTTTAAGTTTGATGTGTTAGGGTACAATTTGCTATAATATTGATTTTTATGCTTTGTTCATGCTTAGTTTGAGCTTAATTGCGGATTTTACGCTCTTTAAGTAGATATTGGTTAGGGATTAGAGTGTTAAGGTATATTTATAGGTTAGGGTTTTATTTGCGTTTGGTAAATTCTCTAATTATATGTGATGGTATTTTTTGACTTAATTATTGGTCATGTTAGACAATTCTTCCTTTGATGGTATCGTGATGGGAATTTTAGAGACTCTTAATAATCCAATTTTAGATGATTATGATAGTGAAGAGTTAGAATTATTAAATGGGGATAGTGACGAAGACGTAGCGCAAGTGTTGGCTAGTAGACTATTTAGTGAAGATGACGATGATTGAACTCAAGATCGTTAGCAAAATGTGAGCAAACCAAGCGGTCATTTTGAGACCGGACAATTGTTGAACCCGATAGTAGATGCTTTTAGTGATCCCAGGCCTGAATATTTAGATTATCCGCCCTTTAGCGATATGTCTAATTGGGTAGTAGACGATGACACATATTTGTTATACGGAAGTGAGGACAAAGGTGACTTTCACAAGGGACAAATCTTTGTTACTAAAGAAGAAGCGATACATGCTTGTCAAGTGTATTCTTTGCAACATTGGGTGGAATATAAAGTGGCTGAGTCGAATCCAAATTTACTTAACCTAAAGTGTTGGAGGGAAGGAGAGCCGGATGCGGATTGTAAATGACATCTTAGAGCTGTTAAGAAAAAATGGACTGATGTTCATTGTCAGTCATTTCAAAGGACCGCATACATGTGACTCTGATGTGATCCCTAATGATAACATCCACCTGAATAAAAATTCATTTGGATGGGAAATGAAAGAGTTTATTCAAGAAAATTTACGTATTTCACCGGCTTATAGTATGAAATATTTTAAGAAGACGTATGAGTGCGAAATATCATATTTGAAGGCTTGGCAAGGGCGGCAGAAGACGATGGAAAACATGTTTGGTGATTGGGAGCAGTCATTTGCAGTTTTACCCACGTAGATGGAAACGCTCCAACAAACTAATCCTGGAAAAGTGTTGTACTGGTGCAAAACGCCCAAGGATGAAGGGACTGTGTATGTTGACTGTGTGTTTTGGGCATTTGCACCTTCAATTCAAGTTTTCCAGCATTGTCGCCCCATTTTATCGGTGGATGGCACTCATCTACAAGGAAAGTGGAAGGGCACGATGCTAGTTCCTGTTGGTATTGACACATAAAATCAGGTTGTTCCAATTGCATACGTTTTAGTGGAAAGTGAGAATATAGATAGCTGGGGTGGTTTATGAGTCGTATTCGCATGGGAGTTACAGACAAGGACAACTTGTGTGTTATTTTAGATCAGCATGCTGGAATTCTTATAGTCATGACTATGCCGGAGTGGTCTCCTCCAAGAGCATATCACAGATTTTGTTGTCGCTATTTCCAAAGTAACTTTATGACATGAGTAAGGAATAGAGACTTAAAAGAAATGTTGAGGGTTATTGCTTATCAAATGCAGAAGGAGATGTTTAAAGACAAGTTGGGGAAGCTCATTCGGATATTGAGATCCAATACGCACGCTTCAAATTCCATTCAATTGTTTGCAAGATAATCCCAAGGAGAAGTGGGCTTTAACATATGACAAGAGTGGTAGGCGGTGGGGATCAATGACGACAAATGCTAGCGAGATGTTTAATGGAGTTCTGAAGTGTGGAAGGGACTTGCTTGTGACCGCATTAGTGCATTACACATTGAAGCAAACAAACAAGTATCACAGTGAGTGAAAAGAAAAGTTTAAATGACATCAAAAATGTTTCTCGATGATGATTGAGGATCATATTGCTGAGATATTCAAGCAGTCCGTAACACATGAAGTTGAAATGTACAACGATTCAGTTTACAGAGATGACATGGCAATATTGAACAGAGAAGTTAAGGAGACTCTGAACTTGGACTTGGAATATGAACATGTGGGATGTGACAATTGTTTCATTACCCGTGTTCTCATATGATGGCAGTTTGCACTAAGATGCGGTTGTCCAAATATTATTATATTACCCAAGAATACTCCATGAATGCGTATAACCAAACATGGGCGGGATCATTTGAGGTGATTCCTGACATTTCATATTGGGAGCCATAAAACGATCCTTGACACGTCGCTAATCCTCAGTTTAGAAAATCACCTAGTACAAGAGGTGACATTCATCTCGCAGACGAAGAAATGAGATGGATGTGGTTTGAAACAATTCACAACAAGCACGAGCTAGATCAACAATTCGAAGGCAGAAAGTATGTGGATTTTGCAATCAACCCGATCATAATCGGGGTTACTTGTGAAATGAGATGGGGTTCTTTATAATTTTATTCATTTTGTAATCTTTAGTATTATTTAAGAACTTGATTTTTATTAATTTACAATGTTTGAGCATGGTTTTAGTTTATATTCTTGTAAATAATGCAATGAATATGTTTTCATATTACTACTTTATATTGATAGATATGGTTAGGACGCATGATATTAGCACTTCGCATGTGCGCCGGAGTGATGGTGGGTGTGGGGAACGTGGTCATGGAGAGAGAGGCCACGAGGACAGAGGTCATGGAGAGAGAGAGCACGGGGAGAGAGGCCGCATGGATAGAGGTCGTGGAGAGCGAGGACGCTCAGAGAGAGGTAGGGTGATCGTGTTGAGCGAGAGCATGGGTATGGAGGTCATGGAGACACCAGAGTTGTAGAGGGGGACCCTATGGATGTGCCTGGGCCTCACTATTCGAGACGCAAT
>NQLW01000055.1:975789-985950 GCA_002312845.1 Kalanchoe fedtschenkoi
AAAAAAACCTTAACATTTTACATGTGGTATCTGATCTTTGGTTGATGAATATGTGATTTTTCATTACATTTTTATGAATTAACTTTCCGTTTTTGAGAAACTACTCAAATTTTTAATCAATGTAAATTACCGATTGTGATTTATTGATTGATAATAATTTTTGTTTTATGATGAGATGAATGATGACTGATAAATGATAAAATTTGCATTTTAATCATTAACCGTTATTTTAATGTTTGAATTCAAATTTGTAAATATATATCTCGAGTAAAGAACAAAATATCAAATTGAATATTCCGAATTGTTGTGCTTTCCCCACATCTCTTGTATATGCTGCTTCATATCTGTTTTTATTGTACACTGACGACCTTAATATGGATTTCAAGTTGGAAGTAGGTGTTAATTTGGTTGGGCATAATATTAGTATTGTGCTAGGCTCAAGATTGTTTGATTTAAAATTAGGATCAGAATAGAACATAACTTTTGAAAATTATCACTTTCAAATTACTCTCTTTTTTGAGTTAGATAGAATAATAATCTTAATATTATTATGGAGTTTGCATCAACAATTACTTTTCAATTATGTGATATATTATTACCAATTATGATTATGAATGTATGTCATCATGATTGAAAATATTGTTATTATTACACATTTAATTGATATATTTATTATGTTTAATTTGTTAGTTACCCAAATTAGTAATTTTTTTGGATATGAAATTAAATAGTTCAATTACTCATGAGGATGCGATGCTTCTTATAAAAATATATTCATCAGTATTTTGAAATTCATTGATTATAATTTGTAGATCACCCAAAGGTTGATCGGTTGTTTTATAATTTTTGAATATAATTGTTGCCAATTTATATTTTGGTTAGATGTGTTTATTTATCCAAAGATAATAGACGTATCTTATTTAAGTATAATAATTGCCAATCATGTTAGACTAAATTTAAGCATCAGTTATGTTATATTGTGTATTGTTATATCACCAAAAAAAGATTTTCAATACACTATCAATGTTTCCATTTAATATGATTGAATATGTATATTCATTTAAGTTTAATGTTCAAAGCATTAATGTATGTGCATGTTCTATTTATTTGCAGTTTCTACTCCTGTTTTCTCTTCACTCGCATGCAGCATATGTTCAAATTTTTAATGGGCTTAATTTCTCTGAATGGTGTGAGCAAGTCCAGTTTCATCTTGGTGTCCTGGATCTTGATTTGGCAACTGAGAAGCCCCCTACTCTTTTTGATTCTATAATGCTGAAGAGAGATCTTCCTATAAAGCTTGGGAAAGATTGAACAGATTAAGCTTAATGTTTATGCGAATGACTGTAGCAAACAACATAAAGTCTATATTTTCTGACACTGAAAATGCTAAGAAATTTGTTAAGTTTGTTGAGGAATATTCTCAGTCTGGCTCTGCAGACAAGTCTCTTGTTGGGACACTTTTAAGTACATTAACCAACATGAAATTTGATGGTTCTCATACTATGCATGAGCATATCATTCAAATGACGAACATAGCAACATAACTTAAGATCCTAGGAATGAAAGTGAATGAAAATTTCCTTGTGCAATTTATTATAAATTCCTTACCTCTTGAGTATGGTCCATTTCATATGACCTATAACACTATGAAAGATAAGTGGAATGTGAATGAACTACAATGTATGCTCATTCAAGAAGAGGCAAGGCTTAAGAAAGGAGGAACTCACTCCATTAATCTCGTGGGTCATCACAAAAGAGCTGTAAAAAAAACTTGAAAAGAAGAATGGAAATGGAAAGCAAAGACCACTATAGGTGAATGTGTCATATGCCCCAATTCACAAGGAGGACCGTAAAGAAGTTAAATGTCTTTTTTGTAATAAGAATGGACACTATCAAAATGAGTGTCTAAAGCGCAAAAACTGGTCCGAAAAGAAAGGGATTTCTTACAACCCAAACCATAAACCCGAATGAAAAGATTACATATGTGATTATATATTTCAACATTTGATTCACCCTCATCTTTAGTTCAGTATCCAGCCGTCAAGAAGTCTACCAAACAAGCAAGGAAACCAGCATGGCGTAGTGATTACATATGCGGACAGGTGCACAGTAACACTACTTATCCAATATCACAATATATACCTATAACAAATGTTCCATTGCACATAAAAAGCTTTACTTTGTAGATTTCTTCAATTACAGAGCCTAAATAGAGGTGTATATCGGTCCAGAATTGGACCGGAACGAATCGGAAACGACATTGATAATTTTTAAAACCGAAGACCGGATCGGTTCCAAGTCGGTCTATAACGGACCGGAAAATTTCAAGTTTAGAGCGGACCAAACTGGTTTGGACTGGATTCACAAAAAATAATTAATTTTTATTAGAATATTAATAAAAAATTATATTTATATATTAAATAAAATATATTAAATTATTATATTAAATTATATTTTACTAAAAATTGTAAAATCGATCCATTTTCGTTTATTCTGGTTCGGAACGGAAATTTTTGAATTTAGACTGGACCGAACTGGAAACCGAAATCCACAAAATTAGTTGACCAAAGACAGGATCGAAATCAATATGTCCAATCCGGTTCGGTCCATTCTAGTCTGATTCTGGATCATTTTTCGGTCGAGACTGGATTTTGTACACTCCTAAGCCTAAGTCATATGCTTAGGTTAGCCAATATCAAAATGATGTGAAGCAATGCAAAAAGAACTACATGATTTAGAAGCCAACAACACCGAAGTCATTATAGCTCTGCCAATGAACAATACTGTGAAGTATCACTCTAACAGTACTGTAGAGCGCTACAAAGAAATCCTTATTGCCAATGGGTTCACTCAACATGAAGGATTTGACTATACTGAGACCTTTGCTCCAGTTGTTAAGATGACTACCATTAGATTGGTCCCTGACATTGTTGCAACTAAAACATGGCCTGTTTTTCAGCTTGATTATTAACAACGCTTTTCTTCAAATGATTTTTAAGAGGATGTTTACATGCAACTTTCAATAGGCTTTTATTCTGCAGAACACAAACAAGGCAAGATTTGCAAATTAGTCAAAAGTTTATATGGTTTGAAAAATGCATCAAGATAATGGAATGTTAAACTTATAGAAGCTTTGCTAGCTTATGAGTTTGTTCAGAATCTTTATGACTATTATGTGTTTATATATGCTGATCATGGTCACTTCTTGGTCATGCTCATTTATTTTGATGATCTTCTCATCACAGGTACTTCCACAAGCCTTATTTCTGCTATTAAATAGTACATCCATGATCATTTTAAAATTAATGATTCAGGGCATCTCAAGTATTTTCTTGGCCTTGTATCAGATTTCTCTTTTAACAGATCCTATAGTGTATAACAGAATGATTGAACGACTTATTTACTTCACTGTGACTCGGTCTGATTTGTCTTATACAGTTCACACATTTAGTCAGTATATGCAACAACCCATTAAGGATCATATTCGTGCTGCTCATCATACCCTACAATTTATCGAGGAGTCTCCTAGGTAAGGTCTTCTCCTGCCTACTATTTCCTTCCTCAAGCTTGTCGCGTATTGTGATGCGGACTTGGCTTCTTGTCTCATTACCAGGCGTTCGATTAGTGGGTATTGCATCAAATTAAGTGATGCCACTATATTTTAGCGCACCAAAAAGCAATTTATTGTTGCTCATTCCTCGGCCGAATCCAAGTATCGGTCCCATGGCTCAAGCCTATTGTAGCTTGTTTGGATGAAGCATCTTCTGGATGATCTTCGGATTTCTGTTACTGATGTACTCCCTCTGTCCTCTTTTACATGTCACTTAACCGAATTTTTTGTCTACTTTTACTTGTCACTTAACAATTTTCAATGCGTATTTAATGTCAACAACTACCTTAAAATGTTAAACATTAATAACTTCATTCTCATATTCAATAAAAAATACATTCTCCACCAGTAATCATCTACCAATTTTACTTTTTGCATGAATTTTTTTATAAACACATCAACCACTTATTCATTAAATTTGTCTAACCGCTAGCATTAACTTCACCTTAATCTACTCAAATTAACCTTAAACGACATGTAATAGAGGACGGAGGGAGTAGTTCCTTTGTTATGTAATACTCCCTCCGGCCTCTAATACATGTCGTTTAAGGTAGATTTGAGTAGATTAAGACGAAGTTAATGTTAGCGGTTGAACAAATTTAATGAGTGGGTGGTTGGTGTTTTTTTAAAAAAATTCGTGCAAAAAGTAAAATTGGTAGATTATTACTGGTGATGAATGATTTTGTTATTGATTATGATAAAGAAGTGATTAATGTTTGACGTTTTAAGGTAGTTGTTGATATTAAATACGCATTGAAATTGTTAAGTGACAAGTAAAAGTGGACAAAAAAAATCGGTTAAGTGACATATAAAAGAGGACAGAGGGAGTAATCAATATGACTTGCATATTTCGAGGAAACCAGTTTTCCATGAGCGAACTAAGTACATTGACTATCACTTAATTTGCCAGCATGTTATCTCATCCTTTGTCGCTCTCTGCCATCTTCCATCATTGGAGCAGCCCCTAGACCTATTCACCAAGCCCTCTATAAACATTAAATACTCATTTCCTTCACCTAATGATGCTATGCGTTTTGGTGATTATTGCTCACATTTTTCCTCTAGGCTTTTTTTGTTCATGTTCTCAGCTTTCCGACGAAGCTACAGTGGAGCGTGAGCTGAAGTTATACACATCTTATTTAGTTTATTTTCCTTTCTCTTCCACTTTTAAAAATTATTATTTGAAATGAGGATAATTCTATCAAATATTATCATTTAATACTATAGTTATCTATATCTGGATAAAGAATGGATACAAAATTGTAATTTTGACTGTGATATTCAATAGGATAATCGTTGTTTAAAATAATGATTTAAAAAACAAGATAGGATGGAAAATAAAGTAAGATTGTTTAGAATTGAAAGGAAACAAAAAAACAATCTTGATTGAAGTAAAATCTACTAATAATATTTAATAATAAGGGTTTATCTAAAAGAATATTTTTTTTGTTTACTTTTACTTGTCACATAAGGGAAAACATTTAAAAAGACTCTAAACTATTACCATTTTTTAATTACGGTGCAAACTATCTGAATTGTCAAAAAGATATAAAAAATGGACTGATTTTTTAAAATAAAATTTATATTTATACTCATAAACTAATATTATTATATAAATTAGATTTGTGAGCGAAAAATATATCGTTTTATCTTCAAATTAAATAGTATTGTTTTATCTTCAATCTTAATCCTTTTAATAAAATCAATTGCATTTAATAAATAAAACCGACTGATATCAAACAATGTCCTATATAAGTCTGAATTTTGTTTATCTCACACTTTTGAGTGTTCGAATAGTTCGGACCGCAATTGAATATGTAGTGATGTGTGACTTGTTTATATTTCGAGAGGAGAAAGAGAGGAAGGTAATGTCTGCTTCAAAGCTATAATGACATTTGCCGAAGAAGTTCTTACTGTAATAACCTATTCGTGATCTTGAATTTTGTTAGCCCCCGTTTGGTAGTCCGGATTAATAGTCGGATAGGATAATTAATAATAGTCTAACGTGTTTGGTTGCAAATATGATAAGTATTAATAATCCCAACAGATAAATTATAGCTTTAAACATCAGAATTATTTATTCCTCCCAAGTAGGTGAGATCATTTATCCTGTTACTATTAATAATAAGACTGCTACCAAATTAGTGGTGTTCTTATGTGGGAGTCATGGTTGGATTTGAAGAGAAAGGTGAGGAATTAAATGCTGTCATTAATAATTATGAGTGGGTATATTGAATGCATAATTTAATTGTATCGAGAATATTAAAATGATATACTTTTATTCAAAAACAAATTTTATTTAATATTATTGATTTTGAATAAAATATTTTTTCTGATTTGTAAACTAGTAAATTTTTTGTAAATTATAATTTTACAAATATATTTTATGTTCTTCAGTTGGCGTGGAAATTGAAATCTGCGAAAATTGGTTTTTTTCATGTTTTCTTCTGCCACTACCGACTTTTACTTCCGTCCAATCGTGCGCACCCGTGGCGCACTTTAGTGTCCGCGTGAGCTGAGCTGCTGAAGATCGGCGACGACTACCCAGAGACGATCCGTTCGGAAATCTATTGGCAGAAATCGAGAAAAATTGTCTATTGATTGGGCACTTTCTGCGTCGCTGTGGCTGATGTGAATCAGTCTGATTCTGCGCCATGAGGAGTAATGGAGGAGGTTCGTGGAGGCAAAACCAGTTTCTGCTAATCTATGTTGCAATGGTGAGTTCTGATTTGTATGGATGCGAATATTATGTTTAGAAGTTTTGGTTTGAGGATGGTTTCAAAATCTGGAATGTGTGTGTTAGTTTATTTGTTAGTCCTGGTCGAGCTGTGTTTAGATTTCATCTGATGGTTTGCTGAGAATGCGGATTGGTTGTGTAAGGATGTTGTTCATGGTTGGTGTTTTAGGTGTTGAATTAGCGTTTGGATTTTGATCAAAGGCTGTTTTGGTCCGGGAATTGTTGTTTGCTTGGACTAGTTTAATGTATCCTGTATACTACATTGCTTATCTGCTCAGTAAGATCATCTGTGCTTTTGCTTGGTTGGACTTATGATGCTTGATACATTTCTTCGGATTATTCCTCTTTTAGACTAAACACAAACTATTAATGGAGTATTATTAGAGCATTTGATTTTGGTTTTGACATGAAATGGATTAGCCGTCATGCAAAATGCTCAGTTTTGTTGGTGCACTCGGCAAATCTCTGAATAAGGAAGCTTATGTAATATGCGAAGTACTTTTATTCACTTTTTTTTTCTGGGAGTTCGAGGCTTCAGAATTACCCTTTAATTTGCTGATCATGTTATTATGTTCTTGGAGGGTAAAATTTGATAATTTCTGGCTTCTTGTGTTTTGTTTTCTCGTAAAGTAGTGTGTGCTGTGATTTTGTGGAATTTCAGATAGGTACTGATGTCTCAAATGCCATTATTGCAGATAATGTTTACTGTGGCTCAAGTTAAAGGGAACATCTCAGCGTCAGATATTTCAATATTGTGAGACTAGGGCAAATTTGATATTTAGAGAAAAATTTAATCTAGAAGCTTTTTTAACAGTTTAACAAAGTTATATTTATCTCGTTCCAGATATAAAAGACTTGGAGATAACGAACCTTTATGCAGCTGCGATCAATGCAGCAAGTTGAAGGTGGCAATTAACTGACGTCTGTAAATGTTTTAATTATTTGTAAGAAAAAAGGAAAAATTAGTTTATATCTTGTTTATATTATTGACTATAATTTGTCACTTGTTACGCTGATAAACAGGTTCAGGATCTGAGAACTTACACTACAGGAGCTGGGATCAGTAATTATTCAGATGAAAAGGTAACTCATTGATGTTTCTCATAATAGAGTGATTTCTAGTTGTCAAGCTGCTTATGTCTAGATTAACCCGCACAGGATATAAATGTCATTGTTGCGTACAGTGACATCTCAGGGGCTGTCCGAACCAGCAGTGTGAAAGCCGAGGACCTCTCTTCTTCCTGGATTTGGGAAAACCCTTTGGGCAATAAACTTCCCCACCATGTGAAGGATCCACAGGTAAGGCACCTGTTTTCCTTTTGCTTTTAAGTGCTTGTGAGCCATGTACATGCTGGATGATAAGCAACAACATATGACCATGTAGATTGTAAGTATCTGTATCTTGATTAGAGATCCAAATCAGTGATTCACTGTGTTGGAATCTTATTTCAGCAATTAAACGGCATATTACCTCCTCAGATCCAGCTTAAAAATGATCATCATACTCCTGTGGATGGTCAGCTAGACGGAGATAGAATACAGCATTTGGGGAAATCGGCAATCAAACCGGTGAAGCTCTTACGCAAGGTGATTGGCTTTACGGTCGGTTTGTGTTTGCATTTTCCTCAGTTGAGCTGCTGTTTTAACAATTGCACTTGTCTGTAGAAATTACGAGAAGAAAGGTGGAAGCAGCGTACTGCGGAGCTAATTCGACAGGAAAAAGAAATGGACAACCAGATGCAAGAAGCAGCTATTGAAAGGTCCCAAAACCTAGATACTACTGCAAAGACTCAGTACAGCATATGGAGGAGAGACTATGAAAACCCAAACTCTGATTCAACCTTAAAACTTATGCGTGATCAGATCATTATGGCGAAAGTTTATGCTACGATTGCCAAAGCCAAGAATGATACTGGTCTTTATACTTCTCTCATAAAACACTCCAGAGAAAGTCGTGATGCTATCGGGGAAGCAACAACTGATACCGAACTCGATTTAAGGTATAATTTGCTTTTCTAAAACTTTAGATTGTGAATTAATTAGATTCATTGTTTTTTATATTAACGTTCCATTTATCATGTTACTTAGTGCACTTGAACACGCAAAAGCAATGGGTCATGCCCTATCAGTTGCCAAAGACCAGCTGTTTGATTGCTTGACAGTAGCAAGGAAGTTAAGAGCAATAATCCAGTCAACAGAAGACAATATAAATGCCATGAAGAAAAAGAGTGCTTTTTTGACACAGCTTGCGGCAAAAACTGTCACACAGCCTTTACACTGTCTTTCTTTATTGCTAGCAACAGACTATTACAACCTGCAGGATACTCAAAAGAAGGACTTAGACAAGGCCAAGGTGGAAGATCCTTCCCTCTACCATTATGCCATCTTTTCGGATAATGTGCTTGCCACATCAGTGGTAGTCAATTCCACCTTGACACACACAGCAGAACCTGAAAAGCATGTCTTCCATGTAGTTACAGACAAACTGAACTTTGCTGCAATGAAAATGTGGTTTTTGGCCAATCTTCCTCCGAAAGCAACGGTTCAAGTTGAGAACATAGACGACTTCAAGTGGCTCAATTCGTCCTACTGCGTTGTTCTGCGGCAACTTGAGTCTGCTCGTATGAAAGATTATTACTTCAAGGCAAACCTATCCTCCTCCCTATCAGTTGGTGCCGACAATCTCAAGTACAGGAATCCTAAATATCTGTCTATGTTGAATCACCTTCGATTTTATCTGCCTGAAGTGTACCCCAAGTTGGAAAAAATCCTATTTCTGGATGATGACATCGTGGTTCAGAAGGATTTGACACCGCTCTGGTCTGTTGACATGAAAGGAATGGTGAACGGTGCAGTTGAGACATGCAAGGAGAGCTTCCACAGGTTTGACAAGTATCTCAACTTCTCAAACCCGAAGATCTATGAAAACTTTGATTCCAATGCTTGTGGCTGGGCCTTCGGCATGAACATGTTTGACTTAAGAGAGTGGAGGAAGCAAGACATCACTGGGATATACCATCATTGGCAAAACTTAGTAAGTTGAAACCATTTTCCTACCTCATACACATTCAATCCAGTTGCTTATATTTGAGGCATCTGTCATAATCTAACTGAATCTCTTGCCTTGAAAAAGAATGAAGACCGGACTCTGTGGAAGCTCGGCTCACTGCCTCCGGGTCTGATCACCTTCTACAACCTGACATTCCCACTACAAAGAAGCTGGCACGTCTTAGGGCTTGGCTATGATCCTGCCTTGAACAAAACAGAGATAGATAATGCCGCTGTTGTACACTACAACGGCAACTACAAACCATGGCTTGATCTGGCCATCTCCAAGTACAAGTCTTACTGGTCTAGATATCTAACTTCCGATAACCCCTACCTTCAACACTGCAAAATCATTCAGTAAGTATACACATTTTTCAAACATTTTGGTTCCCTTTTGATACACAAAATCTTCTTAATGCGACAATTTGTTCCTCTTCTTTTCAAAATCCTGAAGTTTCCATTTGTTTCTGCACTTTTGTTCATGCAATTTTTCTTCTCTTGGCGCACTTGAATCTCTGTGATTTGTCTTCAAATCCGGTAACTGGGTTCCGAGCTAGAGAACCGGGTTCTGAGAATAGAGGATTCATCTTCCCAATCGAGATGGATATGTGTTTTCTTGCACTGCGGAGAATTCAAGAGGGCTTGAGGAATCTGCCGATCACACTACCCTCTGTCATTAAAGCTTGTTCAGTTCTCTCATTTTACATGGGAGTCTGTTTACGCTTGCTTTGACAAAGTAGGGGCTGGTCTCATTGTCATCCATGGC
>NQLW01000055.1:987132-1033546 GCA_002312845.1 Kalanchoe fedtschenkoi
TATTGCAAACAGGGAAATTGTTTGCCTCAGAAGTAGAGGTTGGGACTGACTACAAGTGAAGACATATACTCTGAATGTGGGCTTATTGAATCCATCAAGAACGTATTCAACATCCCAGAGTTGCATGATTACAGCTTATTGAATGAATGGTGTCACACACTAGTATTTGTCCAATTATGGCACCACAGCCCAAAATTTGATATATTGACATACTTCCTCTGTTTTGTTTTTACTTGTCGCTTAAAATACAATGCATTTATTTTTTAACGCGAATAATTCAAAATATAAATATTATAAAATTATAATAAAAATATATTATTGAAGTAGAATTCGATACGAACATATTGAGATTCATCAACATAATGTTTATCATAAAATTTCACGTACAAAACAACAAGTCAAACTTAATTCTATAAAAGGAAAACGACAAGTAAAAGAGGACGGGGAGAGTACTTAATAGTATTTGTTTAAAGCTAAATGAAGTAATTAAGAAAATATTAATAGAAGCTATTGGCCAAATTTAATATGTATGTATGTAATGTATTTTTTTAAAATTTCATGTAAAATATGAAATATAGTTCATTATCATTGGCTGCAGAGATTTCTTTATGGATTATGATGGCGAAATAATTAATTCATTATTTTTTAAAATAGATAACAATATTAAATGTGTATTAAAATTATTAAGTGATCAATAAAATGAACAAATATATATTAATTAACTGACAAATAAGTACCGATGAAATATCTTGCAACACTATCAACCTATAGTCATGGCCCATGATCGGAAGGAGTGGTGGTAACTAATAGTCCAATTAGGATTCAGTTTATACAAGTAAGTTCAAATTTGATAAAATTCTAGTACTTGTATTCTTAATTAAGTTCAAGTCATTTTATTCCAGCCCAAACTAACTCATAATCAAACCAAAATCAATAGAAATATGATTTTAGAAAAATAAAATAAATGACACAAGATATAAAGTATTTTTTTACGTTTTCAATTATTTTGAAGATTTTCAATATATTTTAAACTCAAATTGATATTATATTATATTTTAATTTAGAAATTTTGATTCAATAAATTTTTGGAAAAAACTCTAAGGGGTCTGGACTATCACTCATTACTTGATTGTGCTCCGAACTACTATCATTATCAGATAATGTGCAAACAGATAATTGTTTTTCACACTGTTAGTGAGAGTGAACTTCCATTAAAAAATTCATAATTGCATTAAAAAATTAAAAAATTTAACATATGGACCCCACAAATCCTCCATCTCCTCCTATCTTCTCTTCTTCGGCAACCTCCTTGTTTCGTGAACCACTCTTGATTGTGCGATTGTGATGACAGTGAGTGTGGTTGTTGGGTTCGTCGGAGGGTCTCATCATGTTCATGGTCGGATAGAAAGAGAATGCCAACCAGTTGCTCTGGGAGGAACCAACACCATTTTTTCGATCTGGTTTGAAGACGATCTGAGTGCATTTATGATAATGGATTTAAGCTCGAATCTTAAATTAATAAATAAACAAAAAATGGAGATAGATTTAATAAATGTTGGTATGAGTGATTGGGGTAGACAGAGCTTTGTGAAATAGGTCAGGCAAACCGTTATGTCTTCCATGGCAGACTTTCATTTGTCGAAAGGGTGTTGGATAAAATGGTTAAGAACTTGACTTTAAAACCAAGTGTCTTGTCTTCGAATCCCCTCTACAGGCATCTAACTCACATTTGTGAGCATCACCTTGTAGTTCTACATGAGCACTCCTTGTGATACCATATACCGGTCTATTCAGTCATTAATAATAATTTCTTTAAAAAAAAGATTTGAGTCAGGCATCCTTGGCGTCACCAGACTGAAAACCATCAATGGAAAATTCAACATACTCGGCAACAAATCACCTCTGGACTCTGCGGTGACGATCCATAGAGATTCAGACCGAACACGAAACTCAAATGGCTTATCATAAACCTGTTTGAATTCCTCTGCATGAACAGCTTAAACCACCGTTTCTGTTGCTGCCTCCTCGAAGCAAAAACTCCAACATGCTTATGATGCGCTAGCTTCGCCATATCAGACGAGCCATCAACATCTAAACCATCTGCTTGAACTAGGTGATGTCGGTCTAGATGAAGGTGGTTGGGTGGGAGTTGATGTTGTTGTGATTTTTCTGGTTGGATCTGGAGGTGATGATCGGTGAATTAGCGGAGCTTCTATAGCTATTGTTTGGTGTTGGTAGGAATGATGAAGGAATGACTTTTGTTTCAGCTTTGGGCGAGCTCTCCATCTCCATTGCTTCCTGAGAGAAAAATGACCGCAATAATGAGGTCCATATTTTATGCTTTTTACTTTTTTAACTCTTTTAAAAGAATTTAACTCATTAACGTTGTCAATAAAAACTAATCGTATGTACCTTATTTAATAGAAAATCAGACATAAGACTACAAGTCAGCCGAGCCTAAAAGTCACTTGCTGCATATTGGCTGTGTGCGTGGTGATAAAGCTAACATGTCACACAAAGAAAAGAAGGAATAGAGGTGACATTAGTCACGCGCGGTTGATTAATGATATGTGCGCGCAACATGACGATGCTTCCTAATCCGACAACAAAATCTTTTTAACTTTTAAGGATCATATCTGTTGAATCGGATGTCTGATTTGTATGATTCAAGTGGTTACAGAAAGCTAAGAGATTTATCTATAATTTTTATAATGTTGTTATGTGTGTAGTGTCTCGTTGCATGAAGCCTATGCACTTCGATTTGATTTTGAGGGCGAAAGCCAATGCCAATTAGTTAAGAGTATATATAGTAACATATACTAAGTTATACGAAAGCAACATAGCTTAGTTTGGATTCCCTATTATTGTAGTACAATTGTGTATGTCTTGTTGCTAAGCTGACAACCTACTATTAGGAGTAATTGTTTACACCCTGTGATAGGTGATGCATATTTTGCTGAACTCAATGCATGAATATGATTTCATTTTTGCCATCCATAAACAATAATCTCACTAGTTAAACAATCTGAACTAAATACTTATCTTACTGATATCTTTACTTCATGTGCAGATCTGAAACAGTTATATTAATCTGAAACCCTCTAAACTTTGTCTTTCTTATTTTCTAGTTGTCTGCTTATTAAACGTGTAATAACTCAATCTCTGTGGATTGACCCTTTACTTACTACTTACTAGTGAGTAATGTATTATAAATTTATTTGCATGAGGTAGCCCAACGTCAGCTTCATCAAATTGGCGTCATTGTCAGGGATTGAGGTACATTGCTACTTTAGTAACTAGTCAATTTTTGTCTAGTTTTGTAAAGTTTTGTACATCTGTCAGAGTCCAACCGAGCACACAGTCAGGTTTACCGAGCACATGGCCTATTTTAATTCATTATGTTCTAGATTCCCTCGCTGCAGGACTGTCGTCACCGAGCGTGCAGGAATCATCTGACTCTCTATCAGATTTGTCAAATTTCCTTAAATTACTGCGATAACCTTTTAGACCAGTTTCTACTAGGTCTGTGAATCCAATTTTCTAGGACATTCCATTCTCATTCTACATAAATTCAGAAATCTTGATCCGACAAGGGAGTCGAACAGCTAGTATGGCCGCAAAATTACCACAATGGCTAAGGAGAAGGACACTAAAAGAGCTTACTGCTCCAACCCTCATCGATCAGCCACTGTTTATACAGGCCGCAACAGATGAAGATATCGAAATTAAGAGTGGGGCTGTTCACCAAGTTTCTAAATTCTGAGGGATGTTGGGAGAAGATGTCCTATATCATCTGCGGGAGTTCAACTTGGTTTGCATTACAGTGAAACCAGATGGAGCTGACTTTGATCGATATAGGTTATTGGCATTATCATTCTCCTTGATAAATTATGCTAAGGAACAATGTTTGTTTTACCCGTAGGAACTGTCAATACATGAGAACATATGTAAGAAGCTTTCCTTACAAAATACTTTCCTACAGTCAACGCATCAATAAAATGCAAGGAGATATGTGGGATCGAGCAGCAACCAGAGGAGATGGCGTACAAATACTAAGATCATTTCAGATAGTTGCTTGTTAAATTCCAAAGCATAGGATTGAGGAGCACGCATTTATTGAGATTTTGATTGATGGAATGACCACACAAGAGAGAAGAATGCTTAATACTATAGTTGGTGGTTCAATCATGAACAAGTATCCCGATCAAGCATGGACCACTATTGAAGAGATGGCAAAAAAACTCACTCATTAAATCAAAATCACGGAGTGCACAAGGTCATTGTTTCATATAACAATCATATCATCACCTACACCATCAACAACACTCTAATCTTCAGACATTGCAAAGATGACCATGATACAAAAGATGCTTCAAACCATTATGCCCACCACAATTACTCAATGTGAAAATTGCATCTGTTGAACATACCACTAACAATTGTTCTTCTTTCCAGAAAACTCAGAATCAAATAAGGAACAATCAGGAACTAGAGGAATACATCAGAGAGCTAAACTCAAAGATGGAAAATGTGGTGCAACAACTCATGCACTGAACAATTAATGCAAAGAAAGGTGATGCTCAGCTCCAATCTATAGAAAAATTACTCTCTTGTGTTAAAGCAATAACACTGAGGAGCAAAGTCATGCTACTTGAAAGTAGAACACCGGACGACGAAGACTCTGATGCACCTGAAAAATAGTCATACGTGCCACCACGTGCAGAAGAACAAGAAGTCGAGCACGTGGAGGATCGATATATGCCAAAGCCACAAGCCTTGCACGTAGACTTGGCCGCACACGCATAAGAAGCTCTAACGTGCGGCAGACTCACAACAACAGCTCCAGAAATCTGAAACTCGATAACTTTTTATCCAAATTCATCCTTCACTTATACTAAACATGTTCTCCTGTTTCCATTATAGATTAAAGCTCCTAGGAAGAAAATGGATGAAAAGATGTGGGATTTGTTTAGGAAAGTGAAAGTAAACATTCCACTCGTCGACGCAATCCAAAAATTCCTGGAGTATGCAAAATTTCTGAAGGAGTTATGCACTAAACGCCGAAGGCTGAAGGGAGACAGGAAAGTCAACCTGAAAGCAGCAATAGCAGTCATGCTCGAAGCTCAGGTCACACCAGAATGCAAGGATTCAAAGGAGCAAGCTTGGCTTTCATATGAAACTCACGTAGATACTTTCACTTACAATAATACTTGTAACATATATTGTGAAGCACAAGTACTAAAGGATAAGAGTAAAGAAAATAAAGAATCCAGAAACCTGCTACAGAAGTCACGTGGAGAACTGCAAGTAGAGGGTAAATCGCCCGAGTGCGCAGCCTACTCGGAAGAGGAATAATGCTTTGTTCCTTGTGACACACCATGCACAGAGGAAAGTTTCAATAAGCTTGCATGCTATCTGGAGAGGTTGAATTTCAATGAAACATGTTTGGAGGATGTCTTCGATGACATTACTCAAGAAAAAGATAAGCTTGGAATGCAGAATCTAGTTGCTGACAAATCAATTCATGAGATTCTTCTTCTAGAGCTACAATTTCCCCAAGAGCTTAAAATTCAGAAATCTCAGGTATCTCATAAATTCAAGAAATCAGGTGCACTTACAATTCCATACATAACTAGTACAAATCACATAGATCATTGCATGTTAGATTTAGGTGTAACAATTAATGTTACGTCTTATTATGTTTATTCGAAATTGAGGTTAGAGCCACTTACATTATATTATAATAATGTCCAATTGGCTTAACCTCTCTCATGCGCAACATATGGGAGCTGTAAAGAATGTTGTAGTGCAGGTGGATGGATTATCTCGTCTTGCATAATTATATGTGATTGAGGATGAAAAGGATGATCTAACCCAGATGCATATTATCCTAGGCAGGCTTTGCGAAACTGTTGGTGAAAAACTTGTTGTGAGAAATGAAAACAAACTAGATGACATTGCATTGAAGCAGCTACCGCCACCAGAACCTCATTGGTGGAATCTGAGATGGTGGCCATGGGAAGAAGCTCTATCGTCTTGACACTGTTGAGGTATCGTCGAGCCTAAGACGTTATATAAGGGGGCTTGTCGAGAGGCAACTCGGTTTTCAATTTCTACACCTTATTTTTGTTTATCTTAGTTATTTAGTCTAGATAGTTTTTGTTTTATTAGTTCGGCTAACTCATATTAATAAGGTCAAGTTCTAGTATGGGGTTGCGTAGAAATTTTTTATACAGGACAACTGACCAAGCTCAAACATAGAAGGAACCGCGCACACGCCTTAGTCAGTCAGTGTGCAGCTAATTAATGAAGTAAATCCATGAGAGAGGAAGTGATCCTGACTTAATGACAAACGCATTGCCCCAATCCTAGGAGGATACCACTTATAATCACATGCTTTGTCTCCAAGTTGTTTAATCGAAACTTGACTTGTTTATTTTTGCTAGACTATCTTTATTTTATCTTAACTAACCACTAACTTTTTCTGAGTACTCAACACCATGAGAAACTCATAGTGTTGGGTTTTTACAAATGAATCCTCCAAATTTTGAAGTTTCAGGAGGAAGCCGCGCACAACTACTGCAGACGTCGCATGCACGGTAAGGAAAAATCATCGGACACGCGACGTGGTCTGTCCGCGCGCGGTGAGGATAATCAATTCGACCAAACTAACTTTCAAATTATTTATTTTCTTATATTTTCTCTTATTTTTTTAATGTGTGCTTATGAACTATGAGGCCACAATTGAGTTTAGTGTGGGGTGGGAAGTCATCACTATCACTTAGTGTTCATAGATTCTTTTCATTATTTTTTTTATTTGAGTCATCTCACAATATAATGTGAAATTTTTTAAAAACTAAGATTTGCTAGATGTTCATTATTTCATTCAAGTGATTTGATTCCATGCATATTCTGATAAATTTTCATGGTTTAGTCATATGACTTGGTTTGAAATCTTAGAAAATTTCAAAAGCCTTGTTAGATCATGTTGATACTTCGATTGAGAGTCTTTAATGATTCTATCTTTGTATGACTTGGTTTGAATATTGCCTATGAGTTCATGTTTTTAAAAATAGTTTTCAAAAATTGTGCTATATGAGTGACCTTTTTCTCTTAAAGGAATGGCTTGTGAGAAAAAGTAATATCTCTCGGCCAAAGGCCATAAAAAATCAGAGAGAAAAAGTTCTAAAAGAGACTTTAAAAAAGAAAAGAAATAAGCGATGTGTGATAGAGTCGTAGGAAAAAATTTATATTTTCATAATACTCATAAATTTTAAACTGTTAAGCTCCTCTGAAGACCTTGTGTCCTAAGTCACTGGTTGATATCTTACTGACGTGGAGCGAAACCACGGTTTGAGTATCCATTATGCCCTATTTGGTGAAGGATCGACAATATAATCGTGCATAACTAGTAAGACATGCTCATTCCTTGTTCATATCTTTGACACTAGTGTTATTGATTATTCTTAAAAAAGAGTTGACACATTTAAAGGCAGGTGCATACATGTAGCTATATAAGATTAATGCCAATGATTTTGTCTTCACCAAGATTGCTCGTTAGATGTTGTATGTGAGTTAAGCTGTAAGTTTGAATAATAAGTAACTAGCAAGGTGAGGATACATAAAAGTTTAATTACACTAATGAGATACATTAGTTTGCTGTTATGCCTGAATTTTTATTGCTTGCTCGAGGACGATCAAGGTTAGTGTGGGGTTTAACTCACCTAATTCTGAACTGTTCTTGTTATTTAATTTTTATAGCTTTTTTTTATATTTCAGGCTGATTTTAAGTCTTTATGCAAAAATGTGTTAAAAAGGGCAGTCTTGGACCATAATTCGGACAAGGATAGACAATCTAACATAAGACTACAAGTCATCTGAGCGCAAGAGCCGTGCGCTGCATATTGGCCGCGTGCATGGTGATAAAGCTGACGTTTCACACAAAGAAAGGAAGGAATAGAGGTGATGTGGCATTAGCCGCGCGGGAGAGCTACGTGCACGGTTGATTAATGACACGTGCGGGTGACAAGACGATGTTTGCTAATCTGACAACAGAATCTTTCCAACTTTTAAGGAGCATTTTTACTTAAATGTTTGATTTGCGTGATTCAAGTAGCTATAGAAAGCTAATAAAATTATCTATAATTCCTAAAAAGAAGTCAATGCTTTAATTCACGATGAACTTCCACCAGCTAGATAGTCAAAGTTGGTTAGCAGATTTGCTTCGTAATTCGACTCATATTCCAATTCTTATTTCTGTAAGTCAAAAAAGTCTAAATCCTATTATTATCTCCTAAAGATTTACATTAGAAAACAGCCCAAATTCATAATTTAAGTCCTAAGCTACCTCATACATATATATAGAGAGCTTGAAGAAAAAATAAATATGTGTTGTACAAAGCGCAGCTACGAGTACGTGTGTTGGGCAGTCCAATCTGCAACACGATAATTTTCAAGGAGTAGTGGAGAGCATCAAGAGACCAAGACCTAACAGAGATCTGAGTCTGATTGTAACGAGTATTTCTATCTTTTCACTCGTGTCTATGTTTATGGCCTTTCATGGGTAATTCTCTTGTGTAATTCAGGTGTTGTAAACTTGTGATGATTGTTGTGAGATAATTTATGCTTATAATTTATGTCTATGTTGATATTGTTACTATGCTGAAACTGGATGATTGCATTAAATTACATGACGAACTCATTGTGTGTAATGCCTCGTTGTATGAAGCCTATGCGCTTAGATTTGATTGTGAGAACGAAAGCCAATACCAATTAGATAAGAGCATATATAGTAACATATACTAAGTTTTGCGAAAGCAACATAGCTTAGTTTAAATTCCCTATTATAGTAACATAAATGTGTATGTCTTATTGCTAAGCTAACAACCTATTATAAAATGTTAGACATATATAATTCATATCATTAGCTTAAGGATATGATGAGTATAGAGTATAAGCAATTTGTTACACCCTGTTATAGGTGATATATATTTTGTTGAATTCAATACATGAATAGGATTTCATCTTTGGGATTCATAATTGACAATCTCACAAGTCAAGCAATCTGAACTACATGCTTATCTTACTGATATCTTTACTTCATGTGCAGATCTCAAACAGTTGTATTAATTTAAAAACCCCAAAATTTTCAGTCTTTTTTATTATCTAGTTATTAAACGTGCAATAACTTTTTCTTTGTGGATCGACTGTCTACTTACTACTTATTAATGAGCATATGTAATATAAATTTATTTGTATGAAGTAGCCCAACGATTGCTTCATCAACCAACTCATCGAGACATGAGAGTGCGCCTTCTAGTTGTCTAACGAGTTTAAAAGGTCTCCATAAGATGTCAACTTTATGAACGTCGTGAAAACGGGACACGACCCCCGACAATGCACCCAATTGTCATGGTCTTAACTTAATGATCTGTATCTTTTATCATTTTTATGTATTGGGATACTTAAGATTTTGTGGTTCCCAGATCTTCCTTGATGAGTGACATCATTCTCAATGATTGGGCTCTATTTACTTACCCAAGTTTTAAGGAAGATGCGAGCTTATATTTCACCATGAATTCTTGAGTGATTTGGGAGAGGATCATTATGGATAGTTGCACACTTACATAGCAGATCTTGCTTGGGGTTTCTCCTAATCATGTCCTTCGGCTAATATACAAGAACTATTTTGAGAGTTCTCTTTTGACTCTCATAACCCATTGAGGGAGAACCCAATCCAAGGACCGATCTGACCTTTTATAATCAATAATAAAGGAATAAGGGTTATCGTACATCTAGACATGACAAACAACTCACTGCGCATCACTGGGGCCTTGCCCCCATTTAGTGAATATCTTCTTAACGTTGTGAAGATGGAACGAACCCTCTGTCACATCAATGAATCATTTGTCAATTCTAGGTGTACGAAAGATTGATGGGTTGGATTTTGTTATAAGAATCGAAAGGGAAATTAGAAACGGGCTCTTGGACATTTGCAAAATACACAATTAGACGAAACTCTAAGAATGATCTCTTATGTGATTGTGCAACTTGCTATGAATAGCACTTGTATTCAATGAGGGCTCTAGGATCGAATACATCTAACAAACCCCTCCCCCTCAAAATCAAGGTGGATCAACAACACTGAGTTTGGAGAGATATAATCAATGTTGAACTCTTTTCTGTGCCTTAATGAAGAAGTGTGCCAACTGAAGCTCTGAAGGCACATACGGAAGAGTAATAATATCATCCTATGCTTGCGCTCATGTGTAAGTAGCATCAATGCCAATATGCTTAGTGAGCTCATGCTTCACTGAATCACGCTGATAGCACATATACTATCAGATAAAAGAGGAGTCGGTTTAGAAAAAGAAACACCAAGATCTTCAAAAAGCCATCGTAGCCAAGTCAAAAACCTATGTTGTCGTAAGAGTCATGACCCGTAACTCAGCATGCACTCGAACAAGAAACAATTGTATGTTTCTTAGTCTTCCAAGTAATGGGAGAACCATAAAAAAAAATACAGAAGATAGAAAGAGATCGACGATCAGAGGAATCACTAGCCCAAGTAACATCAGAATATGTTTGGAGTTGTAAGGAACTAGAGCAAGGAAAAAACAAACAACAATATATTGTCCCACGAAGATATCGCAAAATACCAAGAAGATGAAATTAGTGGAGATGAGTGGGAGCTGAAACAAACTGACTCAAGATATGCACATAATAGAAAATTTCAGGACTAGTGACGCCAAGATAAATAAGGGTCCCAATAATGTGGCAATAACGAGTAGGATCTAGGAGGGGCTCATCATCAGTGGCACGAAGATGAACGTAAAGTTCCATGGGAGTCTTAATAGTGCGGTGATTAATGAGAGAAACACGATCAAGAAGATCATGAATGTACTTCTCTTGAGACAAGTAGAAGCCCTTATGTGGAAGAAACCTCAATCCCAAGAAAGTAACAAAGAGGACCGAGATCAGACATAAGAAACTGCTCATTGAGACGTGCCTTCACAAAGGCAATATATTGAGAGTCATCTCCAGTGATTATCATGTCATCCACGTAAAGAAGGAGAAGAGTCTGACCACGAGACAAAGTGTGGACAAATAACACATGATCATGAGTACTAATAGAACAAACCAACAACAATGACTACTGAAGCAAAATGTTGGAACCAAGCATGAGGGGCTTGCTTGAGGTCATAAGGAGAGTAGCAAAGACGATAGATCATATCCTCAGGAATATAATGCCCAGTTGGTGTCTGCATATACATTTCCTCTCGGGGTTCACCATTAAGAAAGGCATTCTTTATATAATGACCACTCACGAATAAAGGCCACGATAAGAAGAGAGCGATTAGTAGTCATGTGAGCCACATAAGCAAATATCTTATCATAGTTCCTACCATGCTCCTGCTAAAAACCATGTGCCACAAGACAAGACTTGTAGCACTCAAGAGAAACCATAAGAGTGGGCCTTACCCTCATAAATCTACTTGCAGTGATAAGATGAACATGTGGGGAAGAAGTACAAGATTTCATGTGCCAGTGCACTCAAATGCAGCAATCTCCTATATTGTCGTATGTTGTCATTCCTGATGATGAATGACATCGCGATAAGTAGTTGGCTCAAAAAGGACAGTGTCAGCAAAACCAAAATGGTTTGGAAGACGGATTGACTGACGATCACAAAGAGCATATTGTGGAGATGGCTCAGAATTCTACCAAAATAAGGTCATTTTTTGGCAAAAAAAATGACTGGAAACACGGCTAAAATGCACCAAAAACCAAATTTTCAGTTACTTATTGGCCATGTTTCTTGCCAAAATCTGTCGGCCGGAACTGCTCCCATGATAAATATTTTCGGTGAGATTCCGACCATCTTACCGTCTCTTTTTCAGGCCACTTTGAGGCCGATTTTCAGCAACAGAAAGATTTGATATTTTTTGGCTAGATTCCGGCCTCCTTTCGTGCGAAGAGATTCAGACTAGGTTCCAGCTAATTAATGGTCATTCAGTAGCAAGTTGTTTTGTAGTAGTTTTCCGGCCGATTTTCCGGCCACTACTTAATTTAATTTTAAATATTTTTAAAAAATATTTTGAAATTTACATTATAGTATATTTTGTAAACTCGTTTCCCTACTATGCCAAATGCTCATTATATAAATGCAGTGAGTTAATAAAACAAATATAATACGCAAAATAATTTAAAAAGCTAAAAATTGTTTTATAAGAAAGTAGTACCCATTACAGATTCGCCATTGTGGATAAACAATACATCCATTTATAAGCTACATGAAATTCGATGAGAATTAAATACATATAACAATTGTATACTGAAGGAATGCATGTACAAACTTGCTAACTATTACAAGTTTCTAATTAAGTAAGCAAGGTATAACCAAGATATAAAGCTTCCAAATAATCTTTTCACGCACAACTTGTGGTTGGAACTTCGTTAAAACTTCAACATGCAACATTTACCAAGCTGAACAAAGCGAGTGATGAAATTCTTAAAAATGCTATTTAATCTTAATAGATTCGTGAAGGAAATTTATTTTAATAAATTGTGATAAAAATTTATAAAAACAAATATATGGCTCATATTTTGTTTTTATATTTAATATTTTCTTTACTATTTTCCACAAAATCTTTTTCACATCATATTATAAATTGTTAGAGGTCAACAAGAAGTAGAGCAATTTATGCATACACAATAGCTATGGATATAAGTTCCAAGCTAAAACTAACTCACATAGACAAATTATATATGACACACCTTGTAGTATTCTAATGCCAGTCTCAACTCATTCCACTTATCACCAAGATCATCATCTTCAAAAATAGTCTCACAATCAGATGCATGTAGTTATTATTTAAGTCGATACTTTTGCCCAATAATAAATTATTTTGTGATTTATCTGTCACTTTATTCTTAACATGATACTCTTTAATGACTTGAGAGTTTTTTCATTTACATCTTCATGAACCACGCCCATCTTTAAGTGTCTCATTGTCATTGTGGCAGTCTTTGCTCTCGTCACAATGATTACTTAAGTTTTAGTATTTTTCTCAGTAATAGCTTTCTTTGTGACTTATCTACTACTAAGACTCTCAACATGAGACTCTTTGGTGACCTGAGGTGAGATTTCACAAACATCATTTTCTCGACACCATCAAGAAAATGATGTTTATGGAAAAACACCTCAGGTAAATAAAGAGTGTGCTAATGAGAATCCAGTAGCAGATAAACCACACTTCATATTCACCCAACCCACCTATACGTCTTCTCTCTTAACTCACACGCTTCATCTTCTCTCTCACCCTTTCCAATCCCATCTTCAACCAACTCCTATCTCCTTCGGCACTTCATTCTCACCCATCACCTTCTTTTCTTCTCTCACAATTCACACCCTCTTTCCGTCATTGTCGATGAGTTGCATCAACTTTTGGCTGCATCCGCTGAGGACAGCAGCAACCGATCACGAGATCTCTACTATCAATAGAGCCCTCTCTTGCCGCTGAGTTGCAACCATTTCTGGCCACAGCCGCGCATCCAGATTTGTGTAGCCCACGCTTCAGTCACTCGGTGTAAGCCAGATTTGTGTAATCAGCGCCTCAACCAGCCTCTGCTTCCAACCATCGCAATAGCAAAACTTTGAGCCAAGAGTTGCCAGTCGTCCACTCGGTCTAATTGCCAGTGCTTGTTGCTGATAAGGATTTGAACACTCACCTATTTTTTGGCTTTTTTTCATCAGTTTTATGGTCTTCTTCGGTTTGCTAGTAGATTTTAGTGGCTGGTTTTTCTTGTGATAGAAATCTGAATTGTATGAGTAACATAAAGCCTCTCTTTTTTGTTTGATCCAATTTTCATATTGTGGGGTTTCATAATTAAGCTTTATAAATATGAAAGGCAGAAGTGTGTTATTGGGTAGTTACTTTCTACTGAACAATATTGGAGCTAAATTCTAGTAATTAGACTTGTGACATGGCGGAGTGATGGAGACTTATGTGTAAAATCTGTAAAAATAGCATTTATTAATGTTTGCTACCTCCACATAGATTATGATCCTCTTTATGGGAACGAGACTGGGGTTGGGGGATGCATTAGCTGAAGCCTTAGATTATTCTGAAACAACTGTGTAGGTCATGAACCACGCTTGGGATATGATGATTGTAATTTGAAAGTACAAGTGGATGAGATGTGACGTCATGATTCTAATTTGACAAAAAAACTAACCATTACCATGCTTCTTATTCTGAAGTGTGGTAATAGGTATTAACTTATGATCATTATTTTCACTTTAAAGTGTGGTAATAGGTTCATTACATATTACCACACTCTGTACTTTACCAATTACGATGGTCGTATTTACCACGCTTCGCAAATGTGGTAAAATCTTCAAATACACGCGGTATTAAGCCCAAACTTGTAGTAGTGATATATATACAAGTCATAAATATGTGTATACAAGTGATAAATATGTGTATGCAAGTGATGAATATATGCATGATGTGATGAATATATGTGTGCATGTGATGAATATATGTATGCGAGTGATGAATATGTGTATACAAATGATGAATATATGTATGCAAGTGTTGAATATATGTACCCAAGTGATGAATATATGTATGAAAGTGCTGAATATATGATCATGGAGTGTTTTTAATTTTTTCAAATTTTTTTGCATATAATGAATATAGTTGTGAATCTAGTGAATAATTTATGTGTATCTGATGAATATATGTATCTTTTCTGATGAATATTGATGTTAATCTGATGAATATTCAGCATAAAATACATATATTCATCATATACATATATATATTCATCAGATTCGCAATTATCTTCATCAATTTCACATATAAGTATTATAATGGATAAAATTTTAAAAATTTATGAATTTATATAGTTTTTATTATTTTTATAATTATAAATTTCATTGTTTTTTTTTGTTTTTTCTATTTTTCAGATTTTTTTTTATTTTTCTAATTTTTTTTATTTAGTGATTAGATATGACAAATTGAAGAAAAAAAATTGGAGCGGACGGAGACCAGCGAGAGCACCTGCATCCCCCATAATTATTGCACAACGCTATGACATGACACGGGTTAAATAAATTTTAATCGGTTCGGAGTAATAAATAGATTGAACCGTCTATGTATGATTTCTTCGAGTCGGTTAATAATGTACTCTCTCCGTTCTCTAATACATATTGTTTAAGGTTAATTTGAGTAGATTAATGTGAATTTAATACTAACAATTGAATAAATTTAATGAGTGGGTGATTGATATTTTTTAAAAAAAAATTAGTGCAAATAGTTTATTACTGGCGATGAATGATTTTTTATTGATTATGATAAAAAATTGATTAATTTTTGATATTTTAAAATATTTGTTAATATTAAATACGCATTGAAAATTATCTAGTAATAAATAAAAATAACAAAAAATTTCGATTAAGTAATAGGTAAAAGAGGATTGAGGGAGTATGGTTGAATTCGGTTACGTGTGAGATGAGCCAATGAAGTTCGACGTTGCCCTGTCGTATCGCCAATCGAGTCAAACTGATTTTAAAGCGTTTTGGAGCTGATTGCAATCCCGTTTCGTGCTTTGACTTGAAACTTGCCTTTCTCAACCAGAGCCACCGAACACTCAACCTTACAGATGATCGCTGCTTCGTAGATGAACAAGATGATCTTCAACCACAGGAGAATGGCTTCTCTAATCTACTGGCTTTGCCTTGCTTTATCCACCGGGGTAAGAAGTTGCTGTCTGGCTTCGTTTAATCGTGACATACTTCATGCCTTCAGCCCAGCAGTTGTGATTGCAAATTAATGTTTGTATGTTGAGACAAATCATTTTTGAAGTTTTAGTGTTGCTAACAGACAGTAATTTCACTGCTGGGACTGGAAGAGTGGGGCTTTAGGGTTGATTGGCTCAGTTGAAGAAATATGTAGAATTGGGGAGAGTTCTGGTGGTGTTGCTTTTGAAATCTATGGTTTTTGTTTGCAGGTGTGTTTGTCGGACGCCGGGGATGCTGGATCGCACTCCCTCCTTGTGTATACTCATGACGTCGCAAGGTGAGGTTAGGAATTAAGGCTGTGTGGATGTACCTCATTTTCTTGGTAGGGTTTCAGCCATTAGTCGTTTATGTTGTTGTATGTACCAGAGTTTGCTTCCTTCTTAGCAGCAGGGTGCTGGAGGGATGAAAGTTATTTGTCTACTTTTCATGCGTTACTATTTGTATTTTGAGAAATTTTGTGAGAAACAAGATTAGGCACTTCTCATAATTTTTGTATAAACGTAACAAATGGAAGCCGCGGTCATTCACAACATAGAGGTATTTAGTTTTTTGTACTGATTTACTGTCGTAGGCTTATACTTTTATGAGGATATTGCTCGCTGCTTGATCTTAAGAAAGCGTAGTTTATCGGACTACTTTTGCTACCCTGTTGTGGCTTTTATTCTAGTGCCTTCTTTCAAAGACTCGCCATTTTGGCAACAATTGTTGGTTTCTTGCTTTTCATCGATTCCGAGCAATGAGATTCACATTATTATTGTTGATTTGATCCTTTCTTGGACTTATATTGTCTACTCCTGACAGCACAAAACATTCCAAAGGTTACTGTGCGATGTATGACATATGCGGAGAACGAGAAGATGGTAAAGTTCTGAACTGCCCTTATGGGACCCCCTCAGTAGAGGTATATGGCGTCTTACAAGTTAGACATGCTTTGCTAGTTTTCTTTTGTTGTCCCACTCTCAGTCTGGTAATACAGTTATTCTACATACAAAATGTGAACTGACTGGTGATTGAACAATAAACAGCCTGATGAGCTATTTTCTGCCAAGATCCAAAGCTTATGCCCTGCGATAAGCGGGAACGTATGTTGCACAGAGGCCCAATTTGATACGCTGCGAGCTCAAGTTCAACAAGTATAAAAGCTAACTCTTACCCTTCTAAACGTTGAATACTTAGCAAACCATCATTTTGAATTACGTGCATCTTTTTTTTTTTCTGGCTCGGACTAATTTCTCTTCTATCTTCTCAATATGCAGGCAGTTCCTTTACTCGTTGGCTGTCCAGCATGTTTAAGGAATTTCTTAAACTTATTTTGCGAGCTATCGTGCTCTCCTGACCAAAGTTTGTTTATCAATGTGACTTCTATTGTTGAGGTGATTTTTTTTAAATGTAGCACTGTTTGGTGCTCATTACCAAATTTTGTGATTCTAAATTGTGCATTAAATTTTAACTGCCCATATGTTCATCATTTCCCGATCACTTGATTTTGGTCCCTTACCTCTGTAGCACGATGCTAAAAGTATGATGAAAGTTATGTTTTTCTCCATAGTCTATAGTAGTAATGGATTTTAGAATCCAACATCAGCTAGGATTTTGTTAGGTGAACACTTAACAGATTGTTAGACTCCTCCACTCATTAACAATTGGTTTTTAGCATGGATCCAACTATCGAACAGAACTATACCTCTTGTTCTGAGTCCGTAAGTCCGTAACAGGGATTTTTTTCCATCTTTGCATCACCATCTCTCTTTTTCTTTTCAGGTTGGTGGCAAGCTGACTGTGGATGCAATTGATTATTATATTACTGACCTCTTTGCGGAAGGCTTATTTGATTCATGCAAAGAAGTAAAGTTTGGTACTATGAATACACGGGCTATACAGTTTATGGGCGGTGGTGCTACAACTTCCAAGGGTGAGATACTTATTTATGTCCCCCAGTACCACTTCCTGTTCCCTCAATATCAGTGACCTCGCAGATAAGCCATAGGTTAACATAATAGCGTACTGATCGCACAATATTATCAATTTTGCCCGTTTTGTGGTTGGGTATATATATGAGTTTCATAAGTAAAACCATCTGGGTCGCTCAGAACCCTTATCTTCATCAATGGGCTTCAAAATTTACTATAATGTGCATCCTCCATTTGGTTGTGAAGTAGTAATTTTTAAATGATCATTCTGTCTGTCTCAAGGTGTTGGATACAGTATATGACAGCAGTGCTAAATGCTTGAAATTCAATGAGGTTTATCGTCCTGCTTCTGCAAAAATAAAATCTGAGCAATAACTGTTATATTTGTTAGTTCTGATGCGTAAAAGCATCTGATGATACCTTTTCAATTTTCTTTCACCAGAGTTGTTTGCATTTCTTGGCACGCAAGCAGAACTATATAGTCCCGGATCCCCTTATGCAATAAATTTTAAATCCAGTATTCCCGATGCTTCTCCAATGAAACTTATGAATGTATCTGCATATTCATGTGCTGATACTTCCCTGGGATGCTCCTGTGGTGATTGTCCTTCGGCCCCTGTGTGCTCTGATTTGGAGCCTCCTTCTCCTCCTGAGGAAAAGGAGACCTGCTCCATTAGTTTTGGGTCTTTAAAGGTACTAATCTCTTAATTACGAAACATTTCACTTCCGTTCCATTTTTGGAATTAGTTGATCAATGAAGTTCGATAAACATTTGTCCCATACATTCACTTTCTACTTTGCAGGTCAAATGCATTGAGTTTTCATTGGCACTTCTGTATATTGTTTTGGTTTCTTTATTTTTTGGATGGGGTTTTTTTAATCGAACGAGTGAAAGGAGGACACATTCATCCACAACGAAGCCATTATTAAAAGTTACAGACGATGGCGAACTTGATACAACTGATAAGCAAAAGGGTGATGACTTAACGGTAGCTGCATTCTCTTTTCTGTTCCAAATTGGGAGATAAATATCTATTTTTCCTGTTCTGCATTTTGTGTTTTTTTGTTCTTTTTTTTCTGTGGGGTATGCAAGAAAGCTTCAGTTTATCATTATGTATTAATGTGTACTTATTTAATTTTTCAGGAACTTGTAGGAATAGATGACACTAATCTTCCGATTGTGCAAAGACACATTTCAAGCTTCTACAGGTGACTTTTTTAATAACAGTTGTCTTGAAGAGTGACCAAATAACACATCTGAGCTGATAAAAATCTTGATTGCAGTTTCACCACAGTTCACATCCATTGTTGAATAACAAATTTTTGGTGATATGTAGGAGGTACGGTTTGTGGGTTGCCAGGAATCCCACGTTGGTGCTGTGTTCATCATTGGCCGTTGTTCTCATACTTTGTCTCGGGTTGACTCGTTTCAGTGTCGAGACACGTCCAGATAAGGTCTGGCAGCGTATTTCATGGGAAACTATTCAAAGAATATTTGCTTAAGCATCATCAAAAGTATAATTATCTCAGGATCATGAAAATTATTCAATTTATGGTAGTTGGATCATGTTTATCACGTTTGAGAAATGGCTGACCTCATTTGCCACAACCACCCCTATTACCTTAGGCATTTACATTGGGGGCTATAGCCATACCGTCATGCGGCGTCCTTAGATGATGGCATGAAAATTTGTTTTAAACTATATAATTAACTTGTTAAAGTCACCATCATAACATCACTCTCAATAAGTAAAATTTTCAGTGAATTTTGCTTTAGCTAATAACATTGTAAATATACTGGATGAATGTCTACTGCACATGAATTCAACTAACGGTCTCCAAGTTCATCCAATATTTGTAGTATGAAAGGGTTCAATGAACTGAATGCCTGTAATTGTTTATTAAAAAAGGCTTGAGTTCCAAGGTTTAGCTTGGCTACAGTTAAACATCAATCATCTGTAAATAAAAACTAGTGACTTCTGATTTATGTCTTGAACACAGATGTAAAACATGATAGCTTATTGGCCTAACTATTGGAGTCCTAGAATATTGATGCCATTTGAAAATTTCACTAGACATTTGTTCAATTATCAACTAATTCATGGCTTCAGCGTTAAGATTTTCTTTTGGTATATGTACGATTGTAACTGCAAAAGACAGAGGAAATGCAATGAAGCATTCTTCTGAAAGATACTCCACCATCTACTTCATAAATATTTCGAAGTCAACAATTTCCATTGCTATTGTTCATTGGTTCACTGTTTTCACCATCATTTTTCATGTTTTGGTGACACGAAAACTGTTTGCAGTTGTGGGTAGGTCCTGGTAGTCGGGCTGCAGAAGAGAAACAATTCTTTGATAGCCACTTGGCACCCTTTTACAGGATCCAACAGGTGTGAATTTATTTTTACGAAGTCCTCCATTTGCGTAAATCACGAATTGGATCTTATTTAAACTTACGCGCCACTTGATTATTCCTGCTTTCTCAGCTTATTTTAGCCACTGTACCAGAGCAGAAGGGAGGAAAACCACCTAGTATTGTGACAGAGGATAATATACAGTTACTTTTTGATATTCAGCAAAAGGTAACTAATTGCTTGTGTTTCTCTAGGTAGCTTGTCACTTTAGGCCAATACATAGAGTTCTGAGAAAGCCCTTATTTGTTGTACAAAACAGGTTGATGCACTTCGTGCAAATTATTCTGGAACATTGGTATCCTTAACAGACATTTGCTTGAAGCCCGTTGGTGATGATTGTGCTACCCAAAGCATCCTGCAGGTTGTTCCTTGCTAAGTTTTTAAACCCTCCACAGTGTAAAGTCCAGTTGAGTTTGTTTGTATATTTTGTGCTGAGTGTGTTAGTGAACTGTGAGCCGATCATATTACAGAGACTTGTCTTTCCTCTTAATTATTTATCTTATTTTTCTTACATCTGATTAAATGTGTGCAGCCAAATTTTCAGATATGCTTTTTTATTGATTTTGCAATCTCTTTTCTCATCTCTGATGTTTGACTATCTATTATTAGATAATCTTACGGACATCTCATTTTATCTTTATTTTATTCTACTCTGTTACTGGCAGTACTATAAGATGGACCCTGATAATTTTTATATTTTTGGTGGAGTGGATCATGCTGAATACTGTTTCCAGGTATAGACAATTGTGCTCTTTCCATCACATTAATATTCTCAAAAACCAAACATTTAAACAAGTTGTGGTTTGTACCATTGTTGATGGCTCCTTGTGCTGGTGTTTATTTCGTTTTTCTACACCTTCAGCATTACACTTCTGCAGACACATGTATGAGTGCATTTCAAGCTCCACTCGATCCAAGTACTGCATTGGGTGGATATTCTGGGAACAACTTTTCAGAGGTACCTTTTCGCATATTAACAATAAAGTACTTCACACTTTTACCTGTATACTGATGCAGTGGTCATGCAGGCTTCTGCATTTGTTGTAACATATCCAGTTAGCAATTCGGTTGATGAAGATGGAAACGGGAACCTGAAGGCTGTGGCATGGGAAAAAGCTTTTGTTCAGTTAGTCAAGGTTATTTGCTTCCCATGTTGCAGCTTTTTCTTTTTTACCTGAAAATCCATCTAACTGTTTCAACCTCTGGCAAACTTGGTCATCTTTATCTCTGCCTGAAAGTTTATCGACAAATCCATCAATCAATATTAAGTTTACACCACTTACTCTGATGATGGTTCCCTTTTGAAACTGGAAACTATGTTTACAGGATGAATTGTTACCCATGGTACATTCCACCAATCTCACTTTAACTTTCTCATCTGAAAGCTCTATTGAGGAAGAATTGAAAAGAGAAAGCACAGCTGACATTATTACAATAGCTGTGAGTCATGAGTAACTATGATCACTTCAATAAATAGCTGTAGCTGTAGTGATTAGATGTCGCATCTCACTATTTTATACCCTTAACTGTTCTCTTTGTTTATTCTTGTCACATGGCAGGTTAGCTATATTGTTATGTTTGCTTACATATCATTGACCCTCGGAGATACAACCCGTTTGTCAACTTTCTACCTTTCAACCAAGGTATTACAAAAGCTTTTTATATGACCGGCATGTTTTAATTGTTTATATATGCTTCATAGAAAATGTTAGTTTACTTTGATATTGACCGTTATATGATCCCCTCATGTTAATGTTTCATTCTGTTCACTGTAAATTGTCACGATTCATGATTTACAATTGATAGTTGATTTTTCTAAATGCTGTCGATTCTTTTGTTCAAGGTCTTGCTTGGTCTCAGTGGAGTCATGGTTGTCTTGCTCTCTGTCCTAGGATCTGTTGGATTTTTCAGTGCCATTGGAGTGAAGTCTACATTAATCATCATGGAAGTTATACCATTCCTGGTTTTAGCAGTAAGTTTCAGCAGCAATAACTTCTTGATGGTTTTCTCTTAACATCCAGAATTTGCATTTGTCGTCATTATTTCCCTCACCAAAACATGCACATCTCCCCAAGTACATTTTAACATAGCTAAGCTATTAGGTGTCATAAGCACTGACGAGCCGAGAACTTCCATCTTTTCTTCTTTGTTACATCTAATAATTGATAGTTAATAGCACATCCTACTGCATTTCTTCAGCATGCAACGTCTGGTTCGACTTGTCTGGGAATGGTTTACCTCGTGATTCTCGTGCTGTCTAGTCGGTGACTTGTTAACTACCTCTAAATTTCGTCAAATTAATAATTTGAATTTCCAAAGTGAGATTCAGTATGTTTGCTTCCCTCACTTCGCTGCAGTGCATGCTTGCTAACTAGCACTTCTTTCCCCTATTATTGAGTTTCCATTGTCCTCGGGTTTAGTTTTTATGCTCCAGATATCTTTTTGTTATGAAAAGTGAGTGCCCTTATGTCATTGATTGTTGAGTCCCAAACTGTATAAAGACAGGTGTTCCCTGTTTTAATAATAACGCTGCTTATCCTTTGGGACGATCAGGTTGGAGTAGACAACATGTGTATATTGGTACATGCTGTGAAACGACAATCGTTGGATCTGCCATTAGAAATAAGAATAAGTAATGCATTGGTTCAAGTTGGCCCATCCATAACCCTGGCTAGCTTATCGGAGGTGTTGGCATTCGCTGTTGGTAGTTTTATTCCGATGCCTGCATGCCGAGTCTTTTCCATGTTTGCAGGTTCACAGTGCTTTCCTTCAACTCCAATAACCATTATTTGTGGTCCTCTAGTTGACTCTGTTTCATTTTGCAGCCCTGGCGGTCTTTTTGGACTTTATCCTGCAAGTCACGGCTTTCGTTGCATTAATAGTTTTCGACTTTCAGAGAGCTGAAGATAATCGTGTTGATTGTTTTCCTTGCTTAAAAGTCAGTTCGTCTCTGGAATCCGAGACAGGTTTGTGCTTTTTATTTTCAGGCAGATGTTTATTCATGTCTTACGTAGCTTGCAATGTTATGCGAAGAAACTATGGAAGTGAATCAGTCAAGTTATGTAAAGGAAAATAGTGTTGCCTGAGTTAGTGTTAATAGTTTACCAAAGCGAGTTATCATACCCAAGAACTGGTGGTTACCTCTGGTGCCTGTAATAACTGTGTTTGAGAAGTTTTGTTGCGGGAACACATTCTGATGACAGAAGTAATCAGAGTCAGTTTTCAGTGACTCCCTAGCTGGGCACCAATCCAATTATAAGAATAATGATATATACTCTCATGAGTTATGAATTGTGAAGCACAATAAAGCTAGCTTAAAGATTTTACATTCATGATGGCTGCTAATGACAGTATTAGATGGTATTTCTTTTTGCAAACTAGAGTTGTGTTTTGAAGATTGAAAAGAAGACCGAAAAGTTTGATTGCCTTGTAGATCTGAACCAGAGAAAGCTTGGTGTGCTGGAGCGATACATGAAGGTTTGCTTGTTGGATCCTAAATGGATGTTCTTTTATATTTGCAGCCCATAATGTATTTCTATGTTTAACTCTTTTTTGCTGAAGATTGTTGAGGATTTACTTCAAGAACTAGAAAAGTTGATTTACTAATAATACTCTTTGATATGGTTATATCCAGTATATATTTCTAAGAACTTCAGATGCAACTGCTATTTGCTTTCTGGTAGAATTTTCTGTCCTTGACTTGGACGCTCATTTGGCTTGTAGGAAATTCATGCGCCTATTCTTGGAATTTGGGTTGTTAAATTGCTTGTGCTTGCTGGCTTTGTTGCTTTCTCTTTGGCAAGCATTGTGAGTATTTCTCGGTCCTATTGTAAAACTGCAGTGTGTTTTATTTGGCTTGGTTACATTCATGATCGCTGGGTTGCTGATGCTAAGGAGTCTAATTTCGGTAATCCTAATCATATAGGCACTGACTACTAGAATAGAATCTGGCTTGGAGCAGCAGATCGTTCTCCCTCGTGACTCATATCTTCAGGTTGACCTTTGGAAACATGCTTATAAAGCTACTATTCAACTATGTACTATTCAGTTATGTTATAATAGTTCATCTGTGTGTTGCATGTGTTATTCTCATTGAGCAACTGTTGATATGAGCAGGGTTACTTCAGTAATATGTCGGAGTACCTCAGAATTGGACCCCCGTTATATTTTGTTGTAAGAGATTATAACTACAGGTATATCAATGCAGAGATACATGTGTAACATCAAAGTGCACAGATTTACAATAAAATAGAATTTGTAAGTGCATGGTACTATGATAACATAAATTCATCACCTAGAACTTGCAAATGACTCGGCGCCAACTGCAGCTGGTTCAACATCATTGGTCCAGCTGAATGATTGCAACATTTGTGCTTTAAGTGGATAGATTCTTTTGGAAATAATATTCTAAACACTGCTTCCTCATGTATCATTATTAGTTTTGTCATGGTTGCATAGTTTGACGTTCTCGTCTCCTTGATATTGATCAGTGTCGAATCAAGCCAAACAAATAAACTATGTTCAATCAGCCAGTGTAATCCAGATTCTCTTTTAAACGAGGCACGTATTATATACCACTTTATGGCCTTATCTTATTCAATTTGGCATTACATGAAGCTGTAAGACATTACACTCTTCTTTGGCACACACTACAGATATCAAGAGCGTCATTACGACCTGAATCAAGTTACATTGCCAAACCTGCTGCTTCATGGCTTGATGATTTTCTAGTGTGGTTATCACCAGAGGCTTTCGGATGTTGTCGTAAATTTGTCAATGGAAGTTATTGTCCGCCTGATGACCAGGTTAGCCCTCTTTAAGCTGATAGGAAGTGATTCCTTATCACTAAAATGTCCTCACTTTGTGTTTGTAATTTGTAGATTGTACATGTTTTAACTTTCTCAATTTTCTTCTAAAATTGAGAAATTCTTTTCTTGCTCCGCACATACATTTTTTAGGCTTATCTCCTGCTTGGATACATGGATTTTTGAACAATGCCTTTCCTTTATGAGAACTCTTTATTTATTTGTTTTTTCCACATCAACATAGTTTGTTGGACTTTTTTTTGGAATATTTTCTTTACAATTAAGTCGAGTTTGAGTCTGCGATTGAACTAAACTGAAGTGATATGAATTAAGTTGAATTGAATTGGTCTGAGCTTGAGACTTTTGTGGCAAATGTCTAAAATATTAACTTAATTGAAGTGAACTTTAAATTTTTTATGACAAAAAAGAGACGAATTGAACTTAATTTATAATTTAAAGCCAATTTAATCTAGAACGCGCCCTTCGTTAGTAAGCTGGGTAAATTTTCCTGAGACTTACCAAAAGAACTGAATCTCTCAACTTTTGGCCAGCCGCCCTGTTGTTCGCCTGACGAAGGCCCCTGTGGAACTGGAGATACATGCAAAGATTGTACAACGGTAACATACAGTATCTGATTAGAGTGCTTGATGAGTACATGGGACTCCAAAAGGAGAGATTAGGCTACAGAAGTCTAATGCTTGTATGATTTCAGTGCTTCCTCCATTCAGATTTGAGTCAGGGTCGTCCATCAACTCATCAATTTAAGGAAAAGCTCCCTTGGTTCCTTGATGCTTTACCGTCAGCTGATTGTGCAAAGGGTGGCCATGGGGCATACACAACTAGTGTTGATCTTAATGGTAACTCTACTCTATTATATTTTTTTCACACACAATCTCTAGATGGCGTCATGCAGTTTTTATTTGAATTATGTCTTGAATTTCAATTCTTGCTTGACGTTTTATCCGCTTTGGCTGAACTTATTAGTGCTACTCCTTTTTACACCACTTTTAGGTTATGAGAGTGGTGTCATTAAAGCATCTGAGTTCCGTACGTATCACACTCCACAAAATAGACAGGTGCAATGAGTTTTCCTTGTTGCATGTTGTATTCTCAGGTTCATAAAGACAATTCTGTAGCTAACTAGCTATACTATTTGTTCTTTTATTTTTGTATTTTCAAATTCGCAGGGTGACTATGTCAATTCATTGCGAGCTGCGAGAGAGTTTAGTGCAAGAGTCTCTGAATCCTTGAAGGTGTATTGAACTTTGCAATATGACTATTCTTACTTCAGCTCCCTACTCCGTTGTGGCTCATGCCACGTAGTGTTTGTGTTTTGGTTGCCGAGTTATGTATTCCTGAACTAATAATTTGTGTTCCAATAATAATGTTTGTTGGTGTCTTGTTGTGCAGATTGATATTTTCCCATATTCAGTGTTCTACATTTTCTTTGAGCAATACCTGGATATATGGAAGACAGCTCTCATCAACATTGCCATAGCTCTTGGTAATCCTTGAATACGAAGCACACCCTTTTTTTCGGAATATTCTTGAATATCTTTTTTTTAAAAAAAAAAAAAAACTTAGATATTATTAGATAGGGCTTATGGAATCTGGTCTAAAATGCTCTGAAGAGCTACAAAGAAGGGAATTAACCCTTTTTAAGAGATTTACATCATGCTCGAGAGCTAGGAAGGTTGCAAGGGGAAGATCCGATTTTCTCATGAATCTTTTTTGAGGACATACTTTGACGCTTTTATTGCATTGCAGGTGCCATATTTATTGTTTGTGTGGTCATTACATCCAGGTTTGTGTGACAATTTTGGCTTGATTTGGATGCCATAATATTATTTGAGCTATAAGCTTATATTCTAACAAATTAACTCGAGTTTCCTTTAATGCAATTCCGTTACTTGTTTGCAGCGTGTGGGCTTCTGCTATTATTCTACTGGTGCTGGCAATGATTGTCGTGGACCTCATGGTGATAATCTCATTGATAGTACAGCAATGTTCCATTTGATTGCATCAGGACTAAAATTTGCAATCTAACAAGTTGGAAAATAGCTATGTGGCCCACTTTTATTTTCTAATATTGTCTAATTAGAATCTGATACACTCCAAATTTGTACCCTCTGGTTACTTTTTTGTCAGGGTGTGATGGCAATTCTGGGAATTCAACTAAATGCAGTCTCTGTGGTGAACCTCGTAATGTCCATAGGGATTGCTGTTGAGTTCTGTGTCCATATTGTCCATGCCTTCACGGTCAGTTAAAAGCCTATTCGAAGTTTCATCTTTAATGTTATATCTCATTAGTGCAGCATTCATGTGCCAGGTCAATATATTCTGATTCTCATCGTGTTACTTAAGCTGCCCGGCTGCACTTATACAGGTAAGCCATGGTGATAGGAGCATGCGAGCGACCAAGGCTCTAGGAACAATGGGAGCTTCTGTATTCAGGTTGGTGAAACTTGCCCTCCTGTTGCGAAAAATATTAATATAATAAGCCAGGGAGTATGCCTGTTTCAAATGAAGATGGAAAGGAAGCTGTAATAGTATATACCCAATACTGCGTAGAAGTGTTGTTTATCAGCTAAAACCCTCTAAAAGCAGCTAGCTGCCTGTTTGTTTATCGAGGCCAGTGAGTTTCAAATTTCTTATATCTGTGGCGTATCTGTCTTTTGCAGTGGAATAACTCTCACAAAGCTAGTTGGAGTCATCGTTCTTTGCTTTGCCAGATCTGAGATTTTCGTGGTATCGTGTCCTTCACTCTTCAACTATTCCTTCTACCACAAATGACGAGGAGCTTGAAACTTGTTTTCTATTTGTCTGCATTTTGGCAGGTTTATTACTTCCAAATGTACCTGGCCTTGGTTATCATCGGATTCTTGCACGGCCTCGTCTTCTTGCCGGTAAGTTGATGATGCTCTTCTCCGTCTCATTAGGGCCGTAGTTTTATCACTGTTCATGCAATGTCTCAACTCTCATATCTCAAGGTTATTTTCAAACCAGTGATGTCTTTTTATTCTCTTGTTTTTCAGGTTGTGTTAAGTATGTTTGGCCCTCCATCTCGACTTGCACCCATCAAGGAGCAGGCAACCGACGAGCCATCGGTATCAACATGAACATTCCTTTCACAAAACAACACTAGACTTTCAACTTGTAATAGCACTCTGAGGCAGTAAACATTGTATAGCTTTGTCCATGTAAGCTAACTAAACACCACTGTAGCTTTGTCCTCACAACCATGACACCATGCTGCCTATACTTGCATACAGTAACTATACAATGTCAATTGGCTCGGTTTCAATGATGTTGGTTGAATTTGGAAGACCGAATCAATTTCAAAACGAAACCGGCTAAGAATCGACGCATATTGTATCTCCTTTTCGGTAAAGCTCATCATTGAACAAGCCTGTCTACTCGCTAGAGCTCTCACCCTCTCCAATGCACTAAAGCTCGCATGGGATCTCTTCAAGCAATGGATCAAATCGGCAACGTAAATCACCAGTCAACTCATCCAAGCTGGAACACATTTGGCAGTGGGCTACCTACACGAGCGTTTGAGCTGATGGATATTGGTTTCCCATGGTCGAGGCAAAGGCGTAGAAATTCTCACATCCATGGCTAATCTAGAGGAAAAATAGTGTCAAAAGAGTCCTTTTGAAACGAGATCAATAAGAAACATGTTGACAAACTGCAACAACCTATGACAACCGGTACTCTTGAAGTGTTACTAAACCCCACTGTCTGTAAAAATTGCTCCAGAAGCTGTTGTGATAGCTAGGGGCTATCACTGCCTTGATCTGAGTCTTATTGAGTCAACGAAATTGCAGTTAGCAGGCCACCAGCAATATACAAGTGTTCCTACTCTTGATTGGAATAAGAAGATGTCTGATGGCTTCTAAGACAGGCCACTGCTACCAAATGAAGTTCCAAGATTAGTATGAGGAGCATGGAGCACACAGAGTTTGATCGTGTGACTCTGAGTTGCTTTATGTACATCGAGGCATTCCTCAAGATCAGCATCACATGTCAGAAGAACCCACTCGCAGTCATCATCCAAATACTTGAGGTGGAGCTTACTGATATCATCAATGTTAAAACGCTTTGCGATTTCTCCTTGTAAATCTGTAAAGGCCCAAGCATGTTGCAAGCTGAACCGCACCTTTACCTCGCCGAAGCTGACTTTTAGTCTAAAAGCGCCATTGTCCCGTAAGACTCGGCCAGTAGTATTCGGCCAGGGAGGTAACATCTCAGTAGGGGGTTGCTCAGGAAGTGACTTGTGGCTCTGTGATCTGCCCAGAAGCTTTGTTTCATCCTGATTGGATGCCTGCAGCAGCTCAGCATCACTGCAGGTCTGCTTTGTTACATTGTCGGATGATTCACCGAACAAAGCATCTACACTGCTTAATGGGTTCAGCATTAGAGGGCCCTGCTTTGCACCAGTTGAATAACATAAACTGGAGGTGGATTTCTGGCTGCAGGAAGAGGAGGGAGACTTTGATGTGGTACCCGCTGGGCTGAGAAAACCAGTTTCAAGCTGAGGGTTGATGTGAGCTGAATCGTCATTTGGGTTCATTGAGGCCTCCTCCTGTTGATGGTTCAGTTGGATAAGTCGATCAGACAGCTTTGCTACAGAGTGGGAGCTGGTTCCAGACACATTAGGAGAGCCTAGCTCTGGAAATTTTGAATAGAATGAGCTGATTTGAATAGAGCCATCTGCTCCTTGGACCGAGTCCATCACAAGTTGGAGTTTCATAAGAGAGTGCCCAACCTTCTTGATCTTCCTAGAAGGCCATCTACTGATGCCATGCTGCCTGCATATCCTTTTCAAGGTTGTCGGGCAAACTGCAACGGCAGAAATTGTGAAGTTAATCCTCTTTTTTAGCAAAAATCAAGCAGTGAAAAAGATTGTGGAAAAAAAAAAGTAGATACATCCATACCGCCAAGACTTCTGGCAGCATCTTTGAGGCTCCCAGCAAAATACTGTTGAAGAATTTGTAAGCTGACTGTCTTTTCTGCCTTGGTCCGTCTTTTCCCGCTTGATTTTCTGCTTCCTGATGGATGATGGTGATCCCCCCTAAAAGAGGAGACTCCACCACCAGCCTCCGCCTCCTTTGACCCCTGCTGAAGCAAGTCGAAATCTTCAAACACCAGCTGGGATTCATCTTCAGTGTCGTCCCAAGAGGTTGTCAATTTGAATTCTTCGTGAGGCTCCTCCTTTGCCTTGTCCGGCGAGATGGAGATCCCTTTGCCCTTATATTGACCCCCCTTCGTATTAGCTATCCAGAATGAGCATTCCTGAGATGCTTTCTTCAAAGGGTTTGCGTCAGATTTTGAAGTTGCGTTGTCATTAAAACTCTCATGTACAGTTTCTGGCAAGGCTGATGAGTCTCCATGCAGGTCCTTATCGGTAACAGTAAACAGACTCTGGCATGTCCGGAGGATGTTCAACAGGGAGCCTATTATTTGTTGTTGATCCTCAAAGCTTCTGCAGCTTACTGGTAAGAAAAACTCCAACACGAAATCTGCTGAGCCAGTAAAGATGCTGCGCACACGTACAGCAACAGCAGCACACAGCCCGAATAGAATCGCATGGTGGGAGAGTGGATAATCCGCCTTGCTGTAGGTGGTTATATCAGGTGCAAAACATAACTGGTTTGCGGTGAATGCTTTCCCAACGATCCCTTGGTCTCCAAGCAGGTGCTGCTCACAGCACGCCTCGTGGAAACCGATAAAGTTCTGTTCACCCACATAATATGCATCATCGACAGTGGACATGCATTGAGTAACGTTCTCGCCCGTGCCTTTGCGGTGCTGCATACACGGTGCCCAAGTTTGAGCCAGAGGCAAATTGTGTGCCTTGCAAGTATAAGTCAGAAACTCGTTGATCTGGGGTGATGCGGCCACATAAGAATCGTTCAAGATCTGCATGGTAAAAGCTCGAGTTTATGAGATCACAATCAAGAATATTTGATGATCATTATAAGTGCTTGATTTTTGTACCTTTGAATTTTGAAGACCTGTGATTTCTGAACTTCTAAGCTGAAAAGCCTGCAAATAATTTTGATGGATTTTCAGATAACATCGCTGAGAGCAGGTAAAGAGCTAGAGACTATTGAGTGACAATTAGCTAGAGGAAACATCTTGGGAAGCAAGGCATAATCTATCACAACAAAGTACTGCAATAAGTACTCAAGAAGGTGAAAATAAAGCTAGAAGGAACCTCTAATGCTCTGCAGACGGTTTCAAGTTCAGGCCGGTAATTGATCTTTTGGCACGTCGTGACAATCTCAACAACACCCAGGCACGATCCACTGCCTTGCTCGAAAATAGGAAGTGCGAGAGATCCTTGAACATTTAGCTGCTGTGCAAAGGCAATTCGTGGGTATTCTTCTTGTCTGAAACATCTTACATCTGGCGTCCATTCAGGCATCTGACCCAAGAAAACCCGGCCGGGCATCCCAGCAGACTGTCTTGAGTTCTCCTCGGCTGGAAACTGGTAGTTCTTGGACACATTTCTGTACTGGGCGAGGCTTAGGCTGTTGGGATCATAAGAGTACGGCTGATCATTTGTGGTGAGAACATGTTTGTTACCACTCTTTACAGGCACCCATATTTGAATTAGAATATTTCTGTCTCTGGTAGATTCAGACAGGTATTTGATTGCAGACATTAACCTCTCTTGAACAGAAGGAAACGTACCTACATTTGTCTTCGGACCAATCCAGATCCTCTTGTTGGCTTCGCTTGTATCTAACGAATAACTCTCAGATTTACCAGATGATGTCAACTTCTGGATTGTCCCCCAATCCTGAGTTTCTGTTCCTGCTGGATCTGCCACTTGTGAATATCTTAACGCCCGTTTCCTGGGAGGCACTGAAGTTTCCGTTAGTTCCTTCGGTGTATCTTTATCTGGGACGGAGTCCTTACAATTGCCAGGAGCCTCAAAATCAGGCAAACTGCTTGATGAGTTCGCTAAGGGCACAGAAGTGGTTGGAGGTGATAGTGAGCTATTGTGCTCATCGCCATCTGCTGTCTCTACCCAGCATCCTTCTAGCAGAAGCTCATTCATAAAGTCCGAATCCATAGAGATAGCTGGGAGAATTGTGTTAGGGGTAGCAGCATCGTCATCCATCAAATCTGCCACCCAAATCCAAGAAACTGAACTCTACGGCTGCACCTTCGCACAGCGTCAGGTCAGCAGTAAATACTGAGAAGGGAACAAGAACTGAAACTCCCAGAGCAGATCATCTCTTTTGCGCCTCCGACTGAACTCAATCTGTCTCAGTGGTAGAAACATTGTCAACAAAAGTTCTTATAACTGCAATCAGAAATGCATTTCAGAGAAAGAATCCCACAACATCTACAGATGCATTTGCACACATATTCTAAGCTAGGACTCAATCAAGTCCACCATGATGTCGTCAGGACTCAAAAACTAAGCTAACAGAGCAGATTCAAAGATGATATGATGAAAGCACAGAACTGCAGCAATTATTGAGACCCACCCGCAACCCCACAGCAATATTCTAAACCTGAAAAACAGTGGCTCCATGTCACCAACCTTATTAAGAAATTAGAAGACAGATTCATCAGCTTGCAATGATGTCATGATTCTTCAATAATACTCATAAAAATAAGCTTGTATATCAAACTTGGAACATAAACTTGAATCTCTCCCAATGATCTTTAAACCCTGAGCAGAAATTTAACAGAAAGGCAGCAGCAGCAGGAGCAGAGGGGAAGAAAGAAGGGGACGAGTGCTTAATTTCACTTCACATGATGTTTCAGCTGTGAGATCTGAAAAGGGTAATGCGTAGAAATTCAAATCTGTCTGGGGAAAAGGAAGAGTAGAAAAAGTGACACAGAGATAAAGCAACTTCTGGGCAGACACACTCAGAGAGTTTCAAGTGTGTTAATGTTTTTGGTATGAAGTGAGGAATCTCCACTGAAACGTGACCCCACCAAACTGAATCCTAAAGAAGACAGCTTTCTTCCAAAAACTCTACAGCTCCCTACTCTCCTAAAGCCACACCCATCTTCTTCATCTGCCTTTCTCTCTCTCTCTCTCTCTTTCAGCTCTGTGTTAGGTTTAGGTCAACCGAAAAGGGAGAGAGTGGTAAATGAAAGGAAAGTTTTGAGCGTGTGTTGGAGAGCATTTCAATGGTGGGTTCGCTCGCTGTTCAGAATCTTTTAAGGAAAAAAAAAAGTGGTCTTTTTTTATATGTCGTGTGCATCCTCAGCAAATTTACACAATAAAAAATGCATTCCATTTTGTGGAGTGGAAAGATTCTTTCTCTTGCTTGTGTGGTATTTGTAAATTGTAATATACATTTATATGTTAACCTTGCAAGCCTGTCATCGAAGGGGCATCAGGCAAACCCAGGATCCCTGATACAACCTCAACACCCAGAATCCCAGATGATGACGATTACGCACACCATGTTTGACCAAAGGGAAATGTGTACATCATGTTTGAAAAGTCAGAGTAATATATGATAAATATTTATTGATTCTAATTTGTTTTTAATTTTTCAGTATAATGGTCAAATTATCATGTGATTGATCTATGATTTATAGTAGAGCATGTCCGCCCAAAGAATGACTCACCACAATCTTGCAAATTGAAATTCAAATTTAATGAAAAATCTTGGTATTTGAAATGTGGGTAATAAATATTAAATATGTGTGTCGTCATCAAGTTTAGGTTAAGGGGGCAGAATTAATTAGTGTAATAAAAAAATTGGGGGGTTTGATTAGAAGAAAAACAATTATTATTGAAGTGGAAGATTGTGGCTGGGGTGCTTTAAAATGGGTTGTACTTATGTGCACCAAAAATGTCTCTCAAAATTTCAGGGGGGCATGAAAACGGCCCGCCGCGTCTGCCCCTACAGCCACAGCTTTCCCACCAACCAACAAACTCTTCATTTTGTTTGTACTCACATATTTAATTATGACAAATTTTTGAGTGGATTTTATCTCTCACGTGGCGGTGAATACCATTAATTGAAATTCATCCCGTGTATCGCATTGCAAAGTTAAAGTAACATGTAGTGATTCACGATTAGTTCGAATTTTTTAATTTTTCAACACGACACGTGGTGAATTCCAATTGATGATGTACACCGTCATAGATATATATCGTGACATAAGAGTGGCCATTAAACTCTTTAATTTGATTTTTGACAGCCCACCCAAGAATCACTCTTTAATCTTTTTGTACTCTGATGCAGCTTCATAGATGATATATCGTGACATAAGCGTGGCCAGTAAACTTTTAAAATACAATTTCGTAATTATTTTTTAAAAATTTAATTTAATTTTAAAATAAATTTAAATATAAACATATATTTTTCATAATTTATTACTTTTATAAAATGATATTTGTTTATTTACTTTATTTGATAGTTGAATATTTGGATCCAATATTTATAAAACTATTTAATTTTGATTTGGGTCGAACTCAAATGAAATAGATCTGGGTTTTAAATCTTTCCAAATGATTCTGGACCGGATTTATTGCAACATTTTGTGAGTCGTGATTAACAATTAAAATCAGTACCCTACAATCTAAAGTACTCCCTCCGTCCTCTATTACATGTCGTTTAAGGTTAATTTGAGTAGATTAAGGTGAAGTTAATTCTAGTGGTTGAACAAATTTAATGAATGGGTGGTTGATGTTTTTATAAAAAAATTCGTGCAAAAAGTAAACTTGGTAGATTATTATTGGTGGAGAATGTATTTTTTATTGAAATATGATGAAGAAGTTATTAATGTTTGACATTTTAAGGTAGTTGTTGATATTAAATACGCATTGAAAATTGTTAAGTGACAAATAAAAGTGAACAAAAAAATTCGGTTAAGTGACATGTAAAAAAGGACAGAGAAAGTATATATTTTCTCTGTAATTATTTTCAATCTTATTATTCTATAATTCAAGTCTTAAAAAAAATATTCTCAAATTCAGTTATCATTGGATGATGAAAGTACTCTTTCCACGTCAATGGGTAAGTGAAATTATTATTATTTTTTTTAGACATCTCACTATTCATTTACAAATTTTATCCTCTGTAACGGAGTCCTAGACATTCAGATGGAAAATATCATTTTCGTTATCTAATATAATAATATTCTGGCGTCTGTCGTCCTCCCGAACTGAATTAGTTCGGTTCAGTTTCGAATTGATCTGTTTGGTTCGATTTAAAATTGATCGGTTTGATTCGGTTTGAAATGTTAAAAAATTATTCGGTTTGAAACGGGTCGGTCCGGTCCGGTTTGAAATGTTAATAGTTTAATTAAGGTTTCAAATTTTAAAAAACCGATAACTAATAATTTGGTTCGACTTTTAATTTTTCACGAACCGAACCGAATCCGTCGGGTCGACGGGTATCTTCCCTAGTTATGTCATACAATTTAGGAAAGATAACATATCTTATATGACGTGTCGTTTTAGGACATTAAGGGAAAAAATCAAAAGGCGTTCTGAATTATCACCACTTATGCAATTGCGGTCAGAACTATCATGATTTTCAAAAAGAGTGCAATGAAAAAAAAGGACTGATTTTCTGGAAATAAAATTACCATTACATTCCAAAACTAATATTATTATAAGACTTAGAATTAAGTGTGAAAATTACGTTATTTGGTTATCAAAAGACGTCGTTTTCTTTATGTGAGTAAAACGATATAATTTAGTTAAATAACCAAACGAAGTAATTTTTACATACAAATCTAAATATTAAAATAATATTAGGTTAGGAATGTAATTATAAATTTTATTTTAAAAAATCAGTCCAATTTTATTTTCATTACACCTTTTTTGAAAATTATGGTAGTTCTGATTTCAATTAGGTAAGTGGTGATAGTTCAGGAGCCTTTTTGAGTTTTATACATAAAATCAAACATCTACAAGATGTGAGTACCTACTTTCAAATTATGGTATTGATACTTGAAATTTTTAATAAAATGAAATATCTCGACACTCATTGCATATTTTTTTATTGACATGTATTATTTTCTCCGGACTGCGATCATATGATGATGCATCAATACTATAAATTCGAAATGAAATAGCTCATCATGTGTTAAATTGTTATTTTTCGTATTTAATACACAGTGTGGTCTAGTGTTTTTTTCCATTTTTAACAAAAGTATCTATGTGATATAGATGTATATATTTCAAGCAAATAATACATCCAAACTTTGTGATCATGTAAGCATTACTAATATGGTGAAGTGAATATATTTGGTACAAAGGTTCAATTGAGAATCTCAAATTCATGTGAGAACTGAAAACTCGATCAATCTTGACTGTTGGATGAGATGATCTAATGGCTGGGAGGGAGGACAAGCAGTGTCAAGACACAACACACAACACACGTCCAGAAAACACAAGACACAACATGTCATTTTTGCCTTGAATTGTCAGTTCTCACCAGATTTATATTTCTCAGTGGAACCGCCCCCTGATACTACATATATGCAACTTTTCATTTTCATTTAATTATATGCGTAGAATTCTGCTTATTCTGCAATAATATATGTGTCTGGAAAATTTTCATTTTCAAAACAATTTTCTAAAGCGCTTAAAATAAACAAATGTCTTCAGACTAAATACTTTTTACAATGCGTAATTACTTTTTGAGAGAGTCATATAAAATTAAACTTATGAAGGCGTTTATAGTAAATAAATGTCGTCATATGTCATAATACTATCTATGACTCTTACGGACATTAAGGCTGTGTTTGTTTTAGGAGAAATTTGGAGAAAATGAAATTTTAAGGGACAACTGGAAGAAATTTCTTGTTTGGTTTAGAGAAAGTTAGGAGAGAAAAAATTAAAAGAAAAATTCTAAAGAAATAAAAAGTGTTCGAATAATTGCTCATGTATTTTTTTACGTCTAACCAAACAAAAGAAAATTGAATGAATTTCATAGAAAATTCACTTTCTCTCATTTTTGTTTCTCCCTTATTATTTTTCTTAAACCAAACACATTATAACCATCTAGATAGTTAAACTTACAATCATAGTTATCAGAACCGGACCGGTGGCCGAACCGGTCAGGACCCGGTTTCCGGTTTTCCGGTTGAACCGGCGGTCCGAACCGGTTCGACCACCGGTCCAATCAAATATGAAATTTGTGACAAATAATTATAATATATAGGAATAACACATGTTAACGTGCAAGTAGATGGCGCAGTGGTAGGAGTGATGTATAATGTTGTGCTACACCAGGTTCACAATTAAACCGGACGGTTTTAACGGTTTTCTCTATAACCGGCCGGTTCAACCCGGTTTTCTCCGGTTCAGTGTGCAGCCCGGTAAGAATAAGTATATCGGACCGGAACCAGGTCCGGTTCCCGGTCGAACCGACCAGTCCGGTCCGGTTTTAATAACTATGCTTACAATAACGTTTTAGTAAGCAAACGACGTACGTCATATGTCGTACTTCCTGTTCTAGTGTGATCATGAATATTAAGCGTTATAGAAAGTTGAACTTAATTACTACAAAGGCTTTTGTAGTAAACAAAACCAAACCATCGTGGTCCACACTTTCAATGATGGTTAATAGTAATAAGGGTTTAGGGATAATGAGCTGTTATTTGTTAGCATAATTTTGTGTGTGTTGATTTTTGTTGAGTTTCTGAAAGAATAACGATGTGTGACAAACCCTTATTATATACACCAACACCTTTTGATGCAGATGTAACCCAATTTATCTAAAAATGCGGTTAAAATCGTTTCCGATATCATAGAAGTATAGTTGATTTTACGCGCAAAATCAAATGACAATAAATGAAAGAATACAACTATAATTATGAATTCATTTAGTTGAATTTATGAAAACCCGGCCCTGAAAAGTTTTAATTAATCCTTATGGGTGTACTTAATCTAAACCAAATTGTCACACAAGTTTTATTTTTTTGTTATTAAAAATGGCATCCAAAAACAAATTATGAAACCGGTTTATATAATTATATGCGTTAGGTGTTAAGATAGAGTAAATGTAGTGTTTGTTGTCATGTGCAGTCCTCACGCATAATGTGTTATACAGAACTCCTTTCGTCCTGTTGTATATGTCGTTTAAGATTAAATTAAATAAATTAAGGTGATATTTAATGCTAGCGATTGAACTAATTTAATAGGAAAGGATTTAATGTATATTTTTAAAATTTTATGTAAAAAGTAAAATTGATGGATTATTACTGGTGTAGAATTACTTTTTTATCAATTATCATAAAGAAATCATTAATGTTTGACTTTTTAAAAGTAGTTGCAGATATTAAATATGCATTAAAAATGTTAAGTGACAAGTAAAAATGGACAAAAAATTCGATTAAGTAACAAATAAAAAAGTATAGAGGAAGTATAGTATAATTAAGCACTAGTTCAAGTGATCTTGATTGCTTTGTTGATTATTGAAATAAAGGTGGATCTGTTTTAATCTTTATGTTCATTAATTTAAGTGTTGTTCTGTAAAATTAAGAGATGAATGTTGAATGATGTATAATTAATAATCTGAATGGTGAAAATACTGATCGGGCGACCTCTGATTGCTGATTACTAAATCATTTACTTTTATTTGGTAAATGACCTCTTATTATTAATTTACCATCAGTAATGTTTATTAGTTTTATTTTTATTTTTATATTCACTCCATTAGTTTGGTTTATGTTTTATATTAAGTACACTTAATTATGAATAACATATTGAAATGTCTCATATCTATTGTATTAAAATAGACTTTTAAATCATAAAAAATATATAACACCATTAAAAACTAGTGAAAATTTAACAATTGAAAATATAATTTGTAACTGTATTTGATGCACCCATACAAGATAAATGTCTAAATGAGAGGAGTAATAATTGAGTTTTACTGCAAAAATAACTAATGAGAGGAAACGTTGGTGGATACATTTTTTTTTCTTACGATCAGGATCCGCACACCCCTTCACATTATCTGTAATCTGAAGATTGTTATACAACACTCTAAATCATTGAGCGAACAAAAATAAAATATATCCACATCTCATCATCTTGTGACGCTGGGATAAGCAAATGAAATGAGTGGTTGACTTGGCGAGCCAATTGAATCAATGGAAGATACCAAATGGATTCATCCACCACACAGCCGTTCCAACGTGTTAGTTTAATCTTTTCATATGAGCATTGAAGATTCCAACACGCAGAAAACTGCTATATACAAACAAAGCTGGCAAAAAGAGACGAAGAAAAGTCATCCAGCTCCAACCCAACCAAGCTTAATTATTCTAATATATACATGTATGGATGATTGAGAACAAGTAGGGTGACGTATGCATGTAATCAAATATTATTATTCTTGAGCCATAACTGGAGATTCAGATTTCAGACCAAGCTTCGGGACTGTCACAGATCACATGGGGGATCAAACAAGTTAAGATCCATCAAACTCCAGGCCCTCGAATGATAGTTGGACGCATATACAGCAGCATTGAAAATTAGTGCTTTAGCTGCTGGCTGCTGATGCAGTGATATTCAAAATCCACAAAAGCATGCATTTCTTAATAATCAAGATTATTATTCTTTAGGAAAATCGGACTTAAAGATTCCATCTACTCGAATCATATACTTATCTCATGAAGTCCACCCATCTGCAGTAGTGCCATTAAAATCTCTAGGCGGAAGTGGGCATCGACTTATGCATGTGTGTTGTCGAGGTGAGATTGGTAATAACCAAGGTTCAATGGAAGTTGATACATAGCTTGATGTTCAAGTTACTTCTGAGAATATATATGATGCAAACTCTATGTGATTGGATATGTTAGTTGAACTGGAATCAATAAGGATTCGTATTAAATGATGCTACCATTTATGGTGCATTCATGAATTTATATATATTTATATTTCAATCTTTCATTTAATCAGAATCCTGATGAATCAAGAGCATACAAAAATTTGAATTTATTTAGGATAATCATTTGAGCTCAGCTATACTTATATAATGTGTAAGTACTCACTTTATGCTCTCTCTCAAGGAAAATTACTTGTGTTAAAAGATATATAGCATCAGTAAGTAGGATTTAGTTTTAAAACTACCATTCTTTATATATATTTTTTATTCTTTCTATCCTTTTTTTACTCGATATTCTACTTCATTGGAAGATAATCGCAGTTGTGAGCCTCGATTTGTCTCAAGAAAATCACCGATTAAAATCGGTGATTTTATAACTGCGGTTTCCTTAAGAAAAATCACGGTTCAGAACTACGATTTTCTTAAGAAAAACTGCAGTTTTAAACCGCAGTTATGAAACTATCTTTTTAAAACCACGGTTTTATTGACAAATGCGATTTTCTTCAAGTAGGGCTAGGGTATAGTAAAAAATAGAAAAAAAAATGGAAGGTAGAAAAGATAAATAAAATTTAGAGAATGGGTTGGTTTAAAATTACATTTTAATGGATTCAAATTGAAAGCTTCTAAAATTATATTTTATAAAAAATGAGGTCTCTTATCAGTGGTTGGAGCTATCACTTATCTCGAGTTCATTATTTATTAATAATTAGCTATCATATGATTTTTTTATTGAAGAATTTGTGCCCTTTATTATTTGTTAAAAAATGTTTTATGTCACAATGGGGCCATTTGCGAGCGATCAACTTGCACACCCTATTTAAACGGCCCTCCAACCCGATTGTCCCAGTTTTTCGGGGATCAAAGATGAAAACTCAAGCTCAAGAATTTGGAATAACAAAACTATGACAGTGAAAGATTTGATTCTCACATAAAGGATTGATTTCATCGAGCTTATGAGCTCACATTCCATGCAACAGGCCCACTAGCTGATCAAGGCCATATGATAATCGACTAATCAGACGGATCAGCCCAAACTTAGCTCCAAATTTAGCCTGGACGAACAGGTTGAGAGTGGAAGCTCTTCTGCTGGAGCTGGAGAATTCAAGTCCAAAACGCTGGGCAGGCACGGTGGTGGCAGCTGGCGCTGGTAATCATCTTTCTCCCAGTGACACCTTTTGTGGCCACCCAACGCTTGACCACTTGAAAATGCTCTCATGCATATGTTGCACCTGTGATGACCTGCTATCACCACTCCCATGTTGCTGCTTCTGTCGTCATCATCACTTGCAGTAACGCTGCCGTTTGCTAGCATGAGCAAGCACGCTGCCACCTCATGATCACCGCCGCCAGCTGCGACAGCAACACCAGACTCTTGTTCTTCCGCTGTGCCCGTGTAACAAGGGCTGCTCAGCCTGGCCAGCTGCTGCGGCGGGTTGATCCCGCGCCACTGGCGCTCCGGGTGGCACCTCATGTGCCCGTACAGCGCCTTCGGCGAGCCGAATCTCTTACCACACTCTGTACAGCACTTGTGCTCCTCGTCACACCCGGAGCTAAACCCGACTGCTATCTCCCGTGGCCGCTTCTGCATCCTCCTCCTCTTCATCAGACCATCAACAGCAGCGCTTCTAGCTTCCCTTATTTCCTGCCTCTGCATCGTCTCTGAACTGAGAAGAAACAAGCTCAGAAACGTTGCGTATGTAGCTGCAGCTCGAGTGGCGGTTATTCAACGTCGTGGGCAGTTAATTTCTTCTTGTAACAAGTCGCCACTACTTGAGAGAAACACAGTGGCAGTTCGCAACATCGTATGCACATGAAAGCGTGAATCTCGGAGCAGCAACAACTCCATCCTCCGCTCTGGTAAGGTGGTAGCTCGCGGGCCGAATCGGGCCCGGCCCAATTGGAATGTATAAATGGGCTTGTTTAGGTTTGTGGTTTCAGCTCGGACCAAGTTACTCGGTTCAATTGAAATATGATACGGTTCGATCGGAAGAGCGTACGTAACCAGGGGGGGTCCCACAATTATGTATCCGTTAACGCCCAACGCAACGCAGCACTTTTTGGGCTGGCGAGCAGCGGAGTTGATCCAACGGTCGTTATTCACTAGCCGTTAAATTCAAATAGATTGAAGCCTGATTTTCTCACCTTATTTCCATCATCAGCTCCTTCTTCTTCTTCTTCTTCTTCTTGGTTGAGATCGAGATGGTTCCTTTTATCTACATCACATCCTGCTGACCCACCCTTTTACAGAATTTGAACCATCTGAGAAGCTCAGCTGGAGATAGGTAGTTGTATGTATAGATCTGGTTATGTCCTGGATCTGAGTTTCAGGTTGCTCTCTCTAATCTTGCTCCAAAGTCTGATCTTTGGGTAGCTGCACCTTGGTGCATCTTTTGGCGATTTCTGAAAATGGGGGCGAACGAGAACAGCTTCGGTCCTTGGTTTACGCAATTTCAAGGTAAAACTCTCTTCCATCCTCACCCAGTTTACTTTGATGCATTCAACTTCTTGGACTTGGACTGACTTTCTTTCTGCAAAATTGAAGCAGGGTTGGGATCAGGAGAAGCCAAACAGGCGCCACAGTTGAGTCAGAACGGTAGAAGAGTCCTGGGAGCCATCAATGAGAACATCATCATTGGAGCTCCTGGCATCCAGACCAACATAGTAAAAAATGATGCAGAGCACAATAAGAATGTGTTGAACCCAGTTACAAGGTCTGGTATTGACTACCTGAAACTGATGTTTTTTTTGGTCCTGTTCATATTCAATTCCTTTCTAGAGTTGTTGCTGGTGGTGATCTTGAGGTGTATCTTGTTCAGGAAATATGCAGCGCAAATTGTGGGCAATCAGCAAAAGCAAAGCCTTAATGTAAGACCCAGAATCAGTACTGAATTCTTAACTTATAAATGCATGTAAATTTAGTGAAAGGAGAGTTTAGTGATCTATCCATTTGGACATGTATGTAATGTGTTTAGGGTTCTGGGAAACATGCTGCTGTGAGTATTGAAGAGTTTGAGGATGCCAAGGACATTGAGATTCCAATGTATGTTAGGCAAACTGAAGCCATGATGGAGGAAATTGACCTCATGGTATGTGCCTTTATATGGCCTTAAAATCCAGTGTCGGAACTTTTTTGCTTTGGCTCTCTATAGGTGTAGATTGTTTTAAATACGCATCCTGTTGTTGATGTAGGATGAGGTTGGTATGGAGATGGAGGATATAGAGGAGAATCAGATTATGGATATTGATATATGTGACATGAAAAATGAACTTGCTGTGGCAGAGTATATAGATGATATCTACTCATTCTACCGCAAATCTGAGGTAATTAAGTCTACTAAATAAATCAGGACCTTAACGTGGTTGCAACAATATTGACGGTAACAAGATGATAGTGTCTCTGACCTGTTACAGAATGCTAGCTTTGTGGCTCCAACTTACATGCTTGGCCAGCCTGACATCAATGAGAGGATGAGAGCTATCCTCATTGACTGGCTCATTGAGGTTTGATCGCCATACTCCTGAAACATAGAAACTGGTCTTCAACTCAATATGATCACGTTCAGTTGAAGAACTGTGAATAAATATAGTGTGTTTAACTTAATAAACTTTTTGTCAGGTGCACTACAAATTTGAACTCATGGAGGAGACACTGTTCCTTACTGTCAGCCTCATAGACCGGTTCCTGGAGCGCCGGGCAGTAGCTAGGAAGGAGCTGCAGCTGGTGGGAATAACTGCAATGCTCATGGCATGCAAGTACGAAGAGGTTTCGGTCCCGGTGGTGACTGATTTTATTTACATTTCTGACAAGGCTTATACAAGACAAGAAATTTTAGACATGGTATAGTTTCTTCAACAGTCTCAGATACTGTGCTTTGTGGCCTGTGCGTTTGAGTGTAGCTACAAATTTTTGATTTGTTTTGTTTACAGGAGAGGTTGATGCTGAATACATTGCAGTTCAATATGTCTCTCCCAACTCCTTATGTTTTCATTAGGAGGTTCCTCAAGGCAGCTCAATCTGACAAAAAGGTTAGTCCCAGAAAACGAATCATATCAAGTAGTGAAGACTTACCAGGATGAGTGATAATGATGTTTGAGCTTGTGGGTTGATCATCAGCTGGAGCTTCTGTCCTTCTTTATGATTGAGCTGTGTCTGGTGGAGTATGAGATGCTCAAGTTCCAGCCCTCAGTGCTTGCTGCTGCTGCAATCTACACAGCCATGTGCACCATTGAGAGGTCTAACAAGCAGTGGAGTAAGACAAGTGAGTGGCATTCGAAGTACACTGAAGATCAGCTTCTGTGAGGCCTCCTTTCTCCCATCTCAAAGTTGAGTTGCAGACATGGCTACAACTTAGATTACTCATTTAATGGATTTTTCGGTTTTTGTTTCACAGGGAATGTGCTAAGATGATGGTCAAGCTGCATGATAAGTCAGCGACAGGAAAGCTCACTGGTGTGCATAGGAAGTACAGCACAGCCAGGTTTGGGTACACCACAAGTTGTAATCCGGCACAATTTCTGCTATCTTTGTAAATGGAGACACCATGGCTTTTGGTGATCCAGAGTTGAGTAACTTAGGATCTGAAACCGCTTGCTGATCCAATGGAATCAAAAAACCTCTTGCTGATTCATTTTGAAATATGTAGTGCTTTGCAGATCTTCTGCACTATGCAATAATGCAGTTTCTCATATCTTTTTCTATGTGGTCTGACATGATTGTTAACAGGCTCTGGCACACTTGAGCCAACCATTTTCAGTTTTATCAAATATATAGTTTTAAGGTTAGACACCCAAAGTTTGTTTGATTATAGAAGGCTATGCGAGTGCTGAAAACAGTAGTTGATCAGTTTTATATCCGTAGATTTCTACATGAACTTCACTCAATGCGCCTCAGCATGGGTTCCGCAAAACTTTGCTGCCTGTCAATCCGAAAAGATGTATAAGAAACGGACGTGATTTTGGGTAAATGGTAAACTGAGATAGCATTGAGCAGACAGATTTAAACTAGATAGGGGAGGGGAAAGAGTTCTTGACCAACTTTTGTAATATGTGCTTTGGCCTCGGGCGAGAGTACTTGAGGTATCCATCCCATGGAACCTTTTTGAGACCAGCTCGGACAGATATGATGTCCCTGACTCTGTACCATTATATATTTAATTGTGGTGTATGTCAAACTATCAATGGAGCATAAGAGAAATATACCTTTCCGCAAATTCAATTGCTGTCTCTCCAGGCTTAATATTTTGGGGCTCCAGATACCATACATCACATACGACAGCCCATGATGTCATGAGTTGCAGTAGATGCATTGTAAATGACTGCCTGAGTTGTGCCGTGGGTCATAAAAGATTCATCATGTTATTATGCTGTGCGGAATTACACTCATATAAATAGAACTATAGACTCAGTGACATACTTCTTGCTGTTCCAGAAAGCATCAACAAAGATCTTATTATACTTTATTGCAATGGGACAGACAGTGCAGCCGAGTTCAAATGCTCCCTGAAATGAAATGAACATGATTAATGATCAGGGGGAGCAACAAAAGGGACAAGAAGACTATCAGAAAATGTAAAATTAACTCGAGAAAATCTGCAGCAAAGGTATTTGCCACAAGAAAAGTATTTAGTTACTCTAGCCAGATATCCATACCGAGATTGAAAATAAACCTGACCAAGACAATGAAGGCTCACCTTCTGAAACATCACACTGTACTGATTGTTGACACAAGTTCCTTCCGGAAATATAAGCAGTGGATAGGTATCTTCAGATTTAACATGTTCCCTCAACCTGAGAACACATTTTCCGATATAAAAATGGTGGCATAAAATAGAGGGAGATTTTTTTAAAATATGGTTGTATTGTAACTTCTTTGCTACTATTGCTCGATCTTTTGCCTCAGCACGATTGAACCAAATACACCCTACACTTTCCATCAAAGTGCTTTGCAGAAGTCCTTTGAAAAAAAGAAAAAGATTGCCATCAATGTTTATAATTTTCCGGGCAGGCAGTGCCAATGCAAGAATGAACAAATTTGTCCAGGAATAAAATAAATCATAAAGTTCTATGTAGACTGTGAAATACTCACCAACCCACCCTGTATGCTTTTGCATTATGACAGCAAATGCAGTCATTTGTTCTAAGATAATGAAATCTATCATAGAAGTATGGTTGGCCACAAAAACCTATACAGACACAATAAATAACTTAGTTAAGAGGACACGAAAACGAGCATTAGAATTAAGGAATGTGATTGGATAAAAAACAGTAAATGAAAATAATGGCAGTGGCAGAACGCTAGTCAGGTCAACCTGGTTTGGCCGTATGCTTGGTTGTGGCCCGTGGTACTTGACAACACCAGTCCATGAGGCCACAAAGAAGCTGCAAAGTAACTCCACAAGACCTCTCTGGAAACAAAAAATCTAAAGACTCATCAAACTTGTGATTATCTGATATTACAAAACAGCTTCAGTTGTCATAGACAGATCTCAGTCTCCAAAAGCAACTCCTTAACCATCAGAGAGTTTCGCAAAACCAATTAAAAGTGACGAAAGCACATTCTCCACCTCTAGCTTCATTCTCAGCTTTGGATGCCCTTTTAACAGATACTGCAGTGGAATGAAAAGCGAAAGGAATATAA
>NQLW01000055.1:1033708-1075394 GCA_002312845.1 Kalanchoe fedtschenkoi
GAATTGGACTTGAAACAGCGAGTAAAAGAGTCCTATTGATGTGAGTCATTCAAATTCTTTAGAGCCACCAATCATTATTACATACACACATGTCAAAAACTCAAAATGTGATGAGTACAAATCTCTCCCATTTCCTTTCCAAAGCTAACAACATCTCAACCTCTCAATGTCAAAACAAACTGATACCAATTCAGAAAAGAGCATGAACAGCATAATTATACATAAAGGTACAAATATACAGCTTGAGAATTAGCAATCTCACATCAACAATGGCGCCGGCAGCTTCGGTGAGGACATTGGAGACGTCCAGCACATCACGCCTGAACAAAAATGAAAAAAAATTCAACGACCGCGCCTCAAAACAAAACTAACAGTACAAAAACGAAAAAGATTAAAAACAGTGAATAATATCAAGCGGCGCAGGTAGTGACAGGCGGAGGTTGCCGTGGTGCTGCTGAATATGGGCAGAGGAGAGGTAGTCCTCGAGATTGGGGCGATCGAGGTCCATTTCAGAGGCGGCAGATCGTTCATCGTCGTCGGTTGTCGGCATCGTCGTCATAGTCAACGGTGATACGGCGGCCGGTGTGGCGGCGAGTAGTAGGTGAGTAACTATGGCTACTAGACTTAGACTGGGTAGGCGATGATATCTTCGGGAGACGATCAGCTAGCTTGCTGTTGCTGGATGGTTCCCAGGCGAGTAGGTTTGGGTAAGGTAGATTGTTAGTTAAATTTGCTGACACCGATCGCCATGAAATCGTAGCAGGCTCGCTTTGTAAGCCTCCGCGCTTTAATGCTCTCCTCTACCTTCTCTCTCTGTCTCTAGCGGTAGAGCAGAGCAAAGTCGCAATTTTGAAATTAATGCCCGAGTTAGAATTGGGTACGAGAGGAGAATTTGGTACATTTCGGTTGAGGTTAGTTGGCGTAAAATCTTATACCCCTCTAACCTACTCCACTGTCCTCTGCCCTTTTTTACATGTCATTTAATCGAATTTTTTTGTCCATTTTTACTTGTCACTTACCAATTTTCAATGCGTATTTAATATCAACAACTACCTTAAAATGTCAAACATTAATCACTTCATTATCATAATCAATAAAGAATACATTCCTCACCAATAATCATCTACCAATTTTATATTTTGCACGAACTTTTTCAAAAAATTATTAACCACCTACCTATTAAATTTGTTCAACCGCTAGCATTAACTTCACCTTAATCTACTCAAATTAACCGTAAACGACATGTATTAGAGGACGGAGGGAGTAATACCTAAGAATAGATTAAAATAAAATTAATGCTAACAATTAAACAAATTTAATGGATGAATGATTGATATTTTTTAAAAATTTCGTACAAAAAGTAAAATTAGTAAATTATTAATGGTGATGAATAATTTTTTATTGATAATAATAAAGAAGTGATTAATGTTTGACATTTTAATATAATTATTAATATTAAATATGCATTGAAAATTGTTAAGTGACAAGTAAAAGTGGACAAAATAATTTGGTTAAATGACATGTAAAAGAGGACAAAGTGAATATTTTATTTTAGTGGAATGAGAGGAAAGATTTAAAGGTAGATAATTATTTATGAATTTATGAGAGAATTGGAATGAGAAGGGAAAAAAAATTAATTTAATTATTAAATTATTTTTGAGTTAAATAGGATGATAGAATAAAATTTAGGCAAAATTGTCACTTTACCCTATTTACTTCACTTCTCCTCCAAATCAGTCCAATTTGAGAGGAAAGAAACGAGATTCAAATACCCCCAAACTTCTCCATCAAACAAAACTCGGGAACACATATTTTTCCTTCAAACCCCTTCCTCACCCCTCATTTTCTACCTTAATTGAATTCAAGAACAATATCTAATGGCTTGAAATGTCGTATATTAAATTTTAAATGTAAATAATTGAATATAATAATTATAAAATTATAATAATAATATATTATCAAAATAGAATTCCATACGAACATATTGAGATCCATCATCATAATATTTATGAAAAAATTTGATAAATAACACTCAAATTTAGAAAAAAAAGTGATAAATAAAAAAAATTGTATCCAAATAATTTCTTTTTCAAAATTTATTTTAATTCATAATCACAATTATCATTTTTTTTAAAGGGGATCGATAGTGGTTCCCACTTCCCCTTGGTGGTCAGGGGCTGCACACCCCCCTCCACCACACCACACCCCCTCCACCTTGATAGTGTATCACACTAGTCAAGGCGGGCCAGCTCACGCGCACCTCTAGCGTATCTAAGCGTAAATGCGGTACCAATAAGGTTTGAACCCAGGACTTTATGATTGTTAGACAACACCCAAAATCACTCGGCCAACACCTTGTTGGTCACAATTATCATTTAAATTTACAATTGTGAATTGTGATTATTATCACTTTAACTGAACTGGATCGTATTTCCAAATCACGTTGACAACCATAATTGTGATGGTAAAAATATGATGGTCAGATTCCAAATCACGTGGATAGCCAAATCAAAATCGAGTTGTTGAAAAGTTTAACGAAATGCGGTAAAAAGAAAACTTTGTATCATAAAAAAAAGCTGCATTTTCCCACTGAATTTTGAAAAACTATAATAAATTAGAAAACGTTTTAATAAGTCCGGTGAAAATTGAATAAAGTTTTATGAAAATATAGTACTTTAAACAAATTCAATTAGGTCAAATAGACAATTTCATAATAAAAAACATCACGTATTCTATACAGTGTTGTGCTATCTATTAAATTTTTGAAGCGTATATATTGAATTCTATTTTCATTATAATTCAAAAGACTAAGCTATATAATTTATAGTTCAATAATTTAACATAAATCGATGTGAGAAATTTCGTCAAGGGCTTACTCAACAATTTATCAATCACTTGAAAAAATGTCACATTTTCCCCCTCGGTAAAAACTTCACTACACTCTTTTTTGTGATATGCATTTGGCTCAGCCAGCTCACTCGCACTTTTGTGGGCTGCTCTCACTGTCCTGCAGCATTCTTTATACTTGTGACGCCTCTACTAATGCTCTTGGCCTCCAAGACGTGTCCCACATCTCACATAATGGTCTCAAAATGAAACATCTGACCTTGTTGAATTTTGGGGCGGTTCAAAGTGGATTGTATTCCGACAATGACTCAAAAACCCATGTTTAGAAGTTATTGTTCAACAATTCAATATGAATCGACTTTGTTCGTTCTAATAGATTATGTGAGACATTTTGTCAGATGCTTACTCAAAACTTCTTATAAATAGTAAGTCTATTGTGTTCCATATTTTGCATCAGAAGTTCACTTAATCTGTATTGTTTGCAAATAGTTAGTCCATTTTTTTACAGCGCACCCGTATTGACAATCATAGTAATTCAGACCGTAACTGGATAAAAGATGGTAGTTCGGAGCACCTTTTAAGTTTTTTTCCAAATCCTTATCAAACAGTCTTTGAACTTGGCGTTGTATCTTCTTTGTTTTTTTCAGATGGGTCATGTATGGCGTACGGTTTGGCGATGATGCTCCTAGAATAAGATTACTTTGATGTTCTGATGGTCTGTCATTTGGAAAGATGTTTGTGTGCTCCTGCAAAAGGTTAGTGACAACAAGAGGTATAGATAAAGATATATCCTGAATTGAAAATAAAATTTCTTTGCTTACCAAAGTATACCAAATCGAATTATTAGAATTGAATTCATGCATACCAGATTTGGTAGCAAACCAAACACCTTTCAACTTGATCTCATTTTTCTTCTTATGAAATAATCTAGGGTTTTTCTTTTTATGTTTTCGTATACTTTTGAATTTTTTCTTCACAAGCTTCAGCAATTTCATCTTTTAAATATTTTTGGTAGTGAACATATTTGTCTTCAATTTTTTGGTAGTAAATATTTGTTTATAGTTTTTTGGCAGTGAACATGTATGCAGTTTTGGCAGTCACCATTTGTCTGCAGATTTCGACAGTAAATATGTAATATTTTGACAGTGAATAATGATAAAAAATAGCATTGAATATGTAACATTTGTCTGCATTTTTTTTTACAGTGAACACGATGTACACATATAATATGCGAAGATGAACAATGATAAAAAAACTTAGCATTTTTGTACAGTTTTTGTATTTTAAATGATAAAAAAGAAATACGAAATAAAAATAAGATCTAAAAATTCAAAGATCCATTTTACCCTTTAGAGGAAGTTGCTTAATTAATTACAGTGAGTCACATATAATTAATAAGCATACTAAATAACCTTAAAAAGAAAATAAAATGGTTGTTCCAGAATCATACACAATTTATTCATAACTTAAATGTTCACAACGGATTTGGATAGGTAAACTGTGAACTATTTATATCCATTGATTTTACATAATCTAACGGATCACGATTATTTAAACTCAATGACTGTTTTATTTTGTTTTATAATTATATTAATACAACTAATATCCTTCTTTAAACATCAACCATATTTATCTCTCAACAAATCTATTGATATATTCTCTCTCCAATTTTATCATACACATTAGTTTTCTCTTTCTTTTTTTATTTATCAGGAAAATCATGATCTCTAATTTATATTTTCTCTCGTCTCAATATTCAAGCTCTCTCATCTTTCATTCACCATAGCTGAAGTCACGATCTGAGTCCTCTCAAACCCACACATTTCACATAGCCAAAGTTGCCTCAACCGAACCAATCGGAAGCCGCCATGAGTATGAATCTGATCTAGATCTGAGTAGATCCACTCATCCTAACTGATCAAATATTTGAGTGGTACCTTGACATGAATTCAACAATCAAGATTTGTCAAATCTGTGCTGCAATGTCATATCGCTTGAAGATAAAGAAGGTCTGTAACAGTGCATGTTTAGTGGTGCTCGATTTTTCTGAACTCACTGGTGCACATCAAATCTTATGTGAATGGTGCACAAGACATCCATCATGAAATGTATTGTGGACTACGTCCAAAATGATCAAAGATCAAAACTTTCTAAACAACATATAGGTAGGGTGATGAAGAGGTCCATCATGTTTCTAACCTAGGTCAGAGGATGCGGCATCGGCCGATTTGGACAGAGTTCGGGAGAGCCGCTAGAGTGAACTTTTATGCACCATGTAAAACAGTTTGTGCACCATGTAAAATTAGTTTAGCACCATTTCAATTTTATAATACTGCACCGTGTAACAATAAATTATGATTATTTAAATAATAAATTACAATACGTCATCTCAAAATCAAAAAGTGCACCATTTAAAATTAATATGTGCACCGCCTCCTAGGTTGTGCACCAAATAGTGCATCAGTAAATTACAATGCACCATCCTAGATTTGTAACATGTGCACCATGTAATTGTGACGCACATAAGAGGATTTCTTCTCTACGGTCGGGCGAGAGATTGTCGATGCAATTTTCTGAAGAAACATGGTAAAAATAGCAGTAAATTAAAGGATTTGACAGTTAAGTGGCAGCGTATAAAAAAGAAAATGATATACTTCAAATAAAAAATTTAATTTTATCCGCTTAACATTAAACATAATTAATTAACATGTATTGATTTAATGAATAAAAAATATGATGTATCGATTTGAAAATAGATCAACGATTAAAAACAGTTCACAGTTTACATATCCAAATCAGTTTTTACCTAATCCGCTCCCTATATATATACTGCTTTGTTGAGTGCTGTCAACTTTTCCATACGAATTTCACAACCGTTGAATGATTAACCATGCAAATACTAAATAAAGTATAATGAATCGATATGGCTTAAATATTGTTTAAAATCAAACATAATGACAATATTTTCATCCCTATATAATTTAAGTTGGGACAATGGACATATTTTGTGGACACTTTATCATAAAGCAAACTTAAGCAAAAGCACCACATTCATGGATGTCAATATTATATTTATCACTTACACAATTGAACATGATAAATTAAGATCATCGCTCGTACAGTTGAGCGTGATATAATAGAATGCGTTCAAGAATCGGTTGATGATCATAAAAAGAACAATTTGTGAATGTAACAAATCTATTCTAACAAATATTAGTATTATAAAAAATAATTACTGAGCGACAAAACATTGATATTTTCATAAAAGCAGGCAAAATAACTACTATATAAGAATCAATCAGGCCATATGATATTATTATAAAAATTATTAGCTTATAGAGAGAAGCATCAAATGCAAAGTTAAAAAATTAAACAAAAAAAATATTGTCTTAAATGACACTTTAGATGATTTATTTTTAATATTTTAAAATATTTTTATACATATAATTCGAGCCTAACACATGTTATAAGGACACCGTCATTTCTTATCATTTGAGTGAATATCGTATTTGATGGAATTACCAAGCTGAAGGAATCACTAGATCGACTGTAGGACGTTAACTTGCAAGGGTTCAATGTGTATTTAATATGGGGTTTCATGTGTAATTCTTGAAATCACAAGGACCTATAGTTGGCACTTATATAAGTTGTAAAACGGTAGTGGATGAATGAAACAACGAGCAGTGTTTTATTTTCCATCTTCTTCTCCTTTCACGACTGCAAACACAGACTCTTCTCCGGCGTAGCTCCAGCTATCTTCGACTGTTGGAGGCGTGACAATTTCTCATGGTATCAAAGCAAGTAAGCTTCTGAATAGCTTTCACAATCTTTCTTGATTTTGTTCTTGGAGTTTCTTATGATTTTGTATGGAAAATCTCATTTCAACACATGCGATGACGACATCTCTGGCAAGTCTGGCTGATGATCCTTACTTTATTAGTGTTGTAGAGGTCAATGGTCATAGCATTGTTAGTGAATTGCTACTAGTTTCGAAAATTTTGTAAAATGGAGGCGCTCCATGGAAATAGCCCTTTCAGCTAGGTCGAAATCGGGATTTGTCCGGGGTGAATATCCTAAGCCGTCTAACGTTATCTTGCATCTTAATTGGTAGAAATGCAATGACATTGCAGCCTCTTGGTTGATCAATTCCGTATCAAAGGAGATAGTCGGCTCGATTCTTCATGCTCCGGATGCGGCTACTTCTTGGAACAATCTAAGCATGTAGCTTGTTGGCTCGAATGAGACCAGGATTTTCAGCCTTGAGAAGAATCTTACGAATCTTTCTCAAGGAGAGATGACAGTAACAAATTTTTATCATAAGTCTGTAGATCTTTGGCAAGAGTATGAAGCGATTGAAGAGCTTTCTGTCTGCATACATAGAAAAATTTGTGCTTGCTTTGAGTATGTGGTTCATAAGAAGGCAAACAGAAGGCTTATACAAGTTCTTAATGGGATTAAATGAATCCTTTGTGCCTTTGAGGACTCACATTTTAGAAATGAATCCGCTTCCTACTCTCAATATGGTTTATTCCATGGCTCTTCAAGATGAATCACAGAGGAATATGACTAGAATTTCATACATAGATGCATCTGCTTTGTTTGTACAAAATCAGTACACAAACAATGTTGGTGGTGGAAAAGGTTCCAGTTACCAAAACAAAGGAGGGCAAACCAACAAGAATAAGAAGAACTATCACCTTTATTGTACCTTTTGTTAGATGAATGGACATATGAAAGAAACTTGTTACAAACTTTTGGTTATCCAGTTGGTCATTGACTTTCTAAAGGACCAGGGTAGAATCAGAACCTCACAAATAAAGGAAATTCACATAAGTATGCAGCCAACAATGTCAATGTTAGTAACTCAAGCCAGGATAAGGCACCTAGTGTATCCATGTCTCAACAATTCTCTTCAGAAAAAGTACAACAAATTTTAGCATTTTTACAGCAGACATCACAAAACAACAGTGATCAACTCTATATGGCAGGTACTCTCTGTCTTAATTTAAATTCGGTACTTGAAGATACATGGGTAATAGACAGTGGAGCTACTGATCATATAAATAACAATTCTGCACTGTTTTTACAACTGCATAAACTTGATCAGCAATGCAATGTGATTTTGCTTAATGGATCTACATCAACAGTGACACATGGAGGTGATTGTATTCTTAGTGGCAGTTTGATGTTGAAGAATGTGTTGTATATGCCACACTTCAGTTATAATCGGATTTCTGTTAGAAGGCTCATATCATATCTAAGTTGCCAAGTTATTTTATCTTCTAATACCTGTATTGTCCAGGACCCTGTGCTCAAGATAACACTAGGGACTGATAAACTCAGAGATGGGCTGTTTCAGACAAGGAATGTAACAAAAAGACTTGCGGAGCTTCAACTATAGAAAAATAGTTATATTGTTTCGGCTGCTTACTCAGTTAAAAGTGTACAAATGTGGCATAACAGATTGGGGCATTTGCATGTACACAAAATGACTATTTTGCTTCCTTATATACATTTTATAAATAAGACAGTTACTTTCCAATGTTGTGTTTGTCCATTGGCAAAACAAACAAAAATTAAATTTCCCTTGAGTAACACACATACGACAAAAACTTTTGAAGTCATACATAGAGATGTTTGGGGTCCCTACTCAGTGGAGACTCTCAGTGTTGCTAGATTCTTTTGTAGCCTTGTGGATGATTTTACCAGGTGCACATGGATTTATTTGCTCAAGAGTAAAGATGCAGTAACAGACAAAGTGATTGACTTCTATGCCATGATTTTACTTAATTCCAGGTTAAAATTCAATGCTTTAGAAGTGATAATGGGACTGAGTTTATCAATCACAAGCTCATAAATTTTTTTGACAAGCAAGGATGTTTACATTAGAAAGTTGTCCACATACACCACAACAAAATGGAAGTGTTGAAAAAAAGATCGACATTTACTTAAAGTTGCGAGCATTGAGAATTCAGTCCAATATGCCCAAATGTTTTTGAGGTGACTATACACCACAACAAAATGGAAGTGTTGAAAAAAAGCATCGACATTTACTTAAAGTTGCGAGCATTGAGAATTCAGTCCAATATGCCCAAATGTTTTTGAGGTGACTATGTTTTGGCAGCTACATATCTGATAAATAGAGTGTCATCCACAGTTTTACAGTACAAAACACCTATACAGTGTTTACTTAGTTACAAGCCTTCTCTGGATCACCTTAAAACCTTTGCGAGCTTATGTTTTGTTGTTACACAAGCACAAGGCAGAAATAAATTTGATCCAAGAGCCTCACCTTGTGTATTCTTAAGATATCCTCATGGCATTAAAGGGTATAAAGTTTTCTGTCTAAGGAGCCACAAATATATTCTTAGCAGACATGTTATCTTTGAAGAAGGAACTTTTCCATTTCAGTCACTACCATCTACAATTGCTCCACAATCCATTGTTCCTCTACCTGTTTTTGATCATATTAGTGAGGACATTACTCCAGTCAATGATGCCACTGTTGTAGCTCCTGATGTTGTTGATATTTTTATAGTTTCTAATCCATCCATTGATGTTACTACAGGATCAACTACTGAAGATTTGAGCACACACACAACTGATCTTCTAACAGTCAGAAGATCTTCCAGATTGTCCAAAGTTCTACCTGGTAAAATGATTATATTTGTGGAGCTGCCAATTCTAGCTTAGTCTATCCCATTTCAAACTTCTTGTCATTTGATAAATGTGCACCTCAATACAAACATTTTTCTCTCTAAGTAAGTCTTTCCTCGGAGCCATCAACTTATGCCCAAGCTTTTAAACATTCTCATTGGTGTAAAGCAATGGATACTGAAATAGCAGCTCTTCAAGATAACCATACAGGTCACTCACCAGTTTGCCTTCTGGAAAGTCTGTAGTAAGATGTAAATGGGTATTGAAGACAAAATTTAATTCTGATGAAAGCATTGAACATTATAAAGCTCGTCTAGTTGCCAAGGGCTTTACTCAACAAGAAGGTCTGGATTATACTCAAACATTCGCCCCTGTGGTTAAACTTACAACTGTTCGGATAGTATTGATAGTTGATGTTGATCGTTCCTGGCCTTTATACCAGCTTGATGTCAATATAACATTCCTGCACGGTGAATTGCACGAAGATGTTTACATGCAGCTCCCTCCAGGATCTTACACAAAGGCTAGAAATTAAGGACAAGTATGTAAACTTCATAAAAGCCTTTACAGTCTCAAGCTAGCCTCTCATCAATGGTACTCTAAGTTCGGCACTGCCTTAGTTTGTTATGGTTTCGAACAAAGTCTCAATGATTATTCGATGTTTATACTCAAGAAAAATGGAGAGTTTCTGGTAATTCTTGTCTATGTGAATGATTTACTTTTGACTGGGACTTCAGAGCAGCTTCTCACCCAAGTCAAGCAATTCATTAATGCTCAGTTCAAGACAAAAGATCTTGGCACTTTGAGGTACTTTCTTGGGCTAGAAATCTGCTCGGTCAGATGAATGTTTGTTTGTCTGTCAAAAGAAATATGTTATGGATCTTCTTCATGATGCTGGATGACTGGCTGTAAGCCTGCTGGGTTTCCCATAGATACTCGGCATAAACTCAGCCTATGTAGTGCTCCTTTACTTTCTGATCTAACATCTTACAAGTGCTTAATTGGTCGTCTGATCTATTTGACGATTAGTCGCCCGGATCTGTCATATGTTGTTCACACATTGAGTCAATTCATGCAGCTTCCAACAGAAGAACATATGCAGGCTGCCACTTATGTTCTTCGATACGTTAAATCTGCGCCAGGACAGGGCTTGTTTTATGCCAAATCCAACAATCTTCAGCTGTCTGCATATTGTGATGCAGATTGGGCGTCTTTCCCCTTAACACGACGTTCTCTTACAGGTTTCTGTGTTTTGCTTGGCAACTCTGCAGTCTCTTGGAGAACCAAGAAGCAGGCAGCAATATCCAGATCATCTACAGAATCTAAATACAGATCTATGGCGAATGTTTGTTGCGAATTGGTCTGCTTGGTCCATTTATTGGCTGATGTGCAAGTGCAAATGGCTTCCCCAATTGCCTTATTTTGCGACAATCAAGCTAGGCTCCACATTGCTCGCAATCCTGTCTTCCATGAACGCACTAAACACGTCGAGTTTGACTGTCATCTTGTTCAATAACATATTGTTTCTCAATTTGTGGCTCCTCGCCATGTTTCATCTTCAGCTCAGCCTGCTGATTTGTTTACCAAACCCTTGTCTGCCGATCACCTCTTGAATCTGTTCCAAGCTCAGCGTGATGAATTGTCTTCACGCTCAGCTTGCAGGGGCTGATGGAATTACCGGTCTGAAAGAATCACCAGATTGACTGTAGGACGTTAAATTGTAGGGGTTTAATGTGTATGTATGGGGTTTCATGTGGAATTCTTGAAACCACAAGGATCTATAGTTGGCACTTATATAAGTTATAAAACGGCAGTGGATGAATGAAACAAGGAGCTGTGTTTTCTTTTCCATCTTCTTCTACTTTCACGACTGCAAACACAGACGCCTCTCCGGCATAGCTCTGGCTGTCTTCGACTGTTGGAGGCGTGACAATTTCTCATGGTTTTTAGTCAACGTTTAAACATAATTAGCATAATAAAAAATGGCATGACTAACATAGTGTTTTGTATACTAAAACACCTTACAGGATTTTGTATATTGTCTCGACACTGATTAAAGTTTAATAAAAATATCTTATTTTTTCGATCCGAATGGATCATTTTAAAGATCAAATTTGAACAAAAGTGCTTATCAACTACAAACTCCTCTTACAATATAAACCTCTTCTTTAATCAAAATAAAAATGCATTAAATGTAATAGTGGAATTCAAGTCCTCCAAACTTTACAAAATGTTTAAATCAAAGTAGTATAAAAAAACCGCAAACCCTCAAATCCATGAGGCTTGTGGCTTCACACGTTCTTATTTCTTATCAATTACTAATGAGGGTGACTTTTATAGTGGCGAATCTTGCTATCATTTCTCTCTACTACGACGGTTACTTTTTTAGTATTGAGAAATGGTAGCAGGATTCGCCACTATAAATTCAACCCTACATATGACCCCCAATTGGGGTTATTGTTCCATCTTTTGCATCATAAGTTCAGTCAGCTTCTGTTGCCTGCAAATCACAAGAATAATTAAGGAAAAATGAAGTTGTATGAAGAGAGATTTGGATGTATCCGCTCCATCTCTTAAAATATGGACACTACCATCCGTATTGACTAATGACACGTGACGCTTTGAAAAATGAAGTGCGTTTTCTACTTACTTGAGGAGCATGTGCTTGGGTCTTGGGCGAGAGTGCTTCAAATACCCTTCCATGGGTAACTTTTCGAGACCCGCTTTAGCTGATATAAGATCCCTTACTCTGCACCACATATATACACAATGAATAAAAATGTAGGGTATGTGCTAGAAACAAGTAGAAAGTGGTGTCCTTATGGCTTATGATATGTATCATCATCAGTGGCCCTCGCCCTCGCCCTCACCTTTCTGCAAACTCGATCGCCGTCTCCCCAGGCTTCTGTTTCTGGGGCTCCAGAAACCACACATCCCCTAACACGGCCCAGGATGTCATGAGGTGCAGCAAATACTTCGTGAATGACACCCTAAAATGCACAATGTGTATGTCAATTAAAGGCGGCTAGCTCTCGTTTAACTTTGGCAGCCTAGTAGATATTAAGAAAATGCCAAGAAATCACCAACTTCTTGCTGTTCAAGAATGGATCAACAAAGGTGTTGTGGTACTTTATGGCAATCGGAGTAACTGTGCATCCCACCTCGAATGCTCCCTGGGTCGACACAACAGAAATTTCAGAACTTAAAAGTTTAGCTGCATTCAGATCATCTACAAGATGATGTCTATGTTATTAAGCCTGTGTCACCAGATTGATAGATACCGCAGATATTTACCTTCTGAAATGTTAAAATGTATTTGTTGTTTACACAAGTTCCTTCAGGAAAGATTAGAAAAGGGTCAGTTTTATCTCCTTCAACATGCTCCTCCAACCTGTAATGTTACACAAATGCACTATATATATGAGATTGGAGGATGTGATATGTTAGATTAAGATGATAATTTTAGGCTTTTTTCTTATTCCTTAGTTTAATATAAACTAACTCTATTTCATGACATCTCACTAAATGGCTTCTTGCTCAACCGATTCGAAATCTTTTAAAACAAGTACTTACCTCTTGCGCACAAACTCTCGATCTTTTGACTCTGCGCGGTTGAAAGATATGCACCCGATATCTTTCAAGAACGTTTCCTGTAACTTTCCTGCAAGACCGTTCATGACATTCGAGACAACAAATTTTGGGCGGACATGATCAAAATGACACGTCCTGTCAAACATTGATTGATTGTATATTTTTTATTTTTTAACGTGTCATGTGATTGATCAAACTGTCACGTGACAGCTCCTCAATAATAGATCCATAATCACATAATTCACCAGAAAATGATTCTAGTTGAGACTGTCTTATCGGCAAACAAGCATATAACGAAGCATAAATAGGTGGGTGAGCTCTTAATAACTCACCAATCCATCCCGAATGCTTCTGCATTATAACAGCAAATGGCACCGCCCGTTCCAAAACCATGATATCTATGATGGAAGTGTGGTTTGCCACAAAAACCTATTACAACCCCCACAAACATGTGAATCAGGTCAGACTGATCCCACAAAGCATAAACTGGTAATCTTGTTTATAGGAACAGAACAGAGATCGAATCACCTGGTTGGGTGGTATGCTAGGCGGTGTATCATGGTACTTTATGATACCACCCCATGTGGCAACAAAGATGTCGGACATAAGCTTGAAAAGTCTCGTCTGGGTAATTAAGCACAAATAGATTTAAAGGTTGCATCTTGTGAGGTCTTGAAAATTGGAGAGCTGATATTTCTTACCTTGATCCGTTTCAGAATCTTATCATGCCCTTTGAACAGATAAGTTGCCGGAATTATAATTGAAAAGGCAACTATCCATCCAACTGTCAGCAATGCGACCCTGCAGCAATTATCTACAAGTTTTAGAACCACGGCGAGTAGCTTTGTGAATGGGTTAGCATATTATCCCATCAAGTTCCAGTTAATTAAAGTTTGTAATTACTAATGAAGTGCTCGCGCTATGGTTTTGGATGTTAGATAATAATATGGGTTCGAGTTTTGGTGGTAAAATATTTGTGTTTAGATATGCTGGATACGTGGGAAAAAAAATTAAAATTTGTAATTAACCTGAATGGAAACAGGATGAAGTATCTGACGATCACTCCACAAAACCAAAGCGGGAACAGGTACGGGTTCTGCCGCCATGATCTTGGAGGATTCGACTCGAAACAGCGAGTGACCGAGTCCTGCCCATGCCCAAATGTTATCAAAATGGATTTGGTGCAAGACTCGAAAGCCAGGCCACTCAACAAGTAACACAATTTGGACTAACGCACATCAACGATTGCGCCCGCAGCTTCGGCCAGCACCGGCGAGACATCAATCAAATCGCGCCTGCACAACAAAGTTCCAACTGATCAAATTACTCGCAGCAATAAGGACTGTGAAATTGAATGCATGACTGGAAACCAATTTTGCGACAGAATCTTACAACCCAAGCTTTGCCATTGGCTTCTGAATGTTACAGAGATGGAGTAGTTAAAAGACTTGTTGATCACCATTTTAATGGATGTGTTTCGCCATTGCATGACATGTCATAGTTGTCTTGTTGCCTTAGTGGCTAAGAGTGTTCTAACAATTCAAATTTTTAGATTCAATTTTCAGTGGTATCGTATTTTCGCTTGGATAAGATGGAGATGTGCGGAAGTTAGTTCACAGTGAGTATTTACGTCACTATCAAGGTGAAAAAAGTTTGCGAATTTTAGTGATACCGTATTTATAGTTAAATAAATGGATGTACTCATGAATTGGCTCGCAATGAGTATGAACGTCATTATCAAGCACCTAACCACCGTAAAAAAAATTAAAAAAAATTTCAGTCTGCCTCTATTCTATTCTACTCCTCCTATTAGATTTTGCCGCGCTATTTATTCATTTTGTATTTAAGGTCTTTATTTATTGAAGCGATTTTTTTTCCTATAAAAAGTCATCCATGTAGCCTTTTTTTCTTCTAGAAGGTAAATGCTCATAATAGCTGAGTACCTGATTATAAGATTTTTCGGATCCAACATTAATGCTTTGTTTGGTGCTGGGAAAATGAAAATGAAAATGAAAAGAAAATGGGATTGAATTATTTTTTTTCATGGAATTTATTTATTTATTTTTATTTGGTTAGAAGTAAAAAATTATAAGAAAAATAATAAAATACCATGGACTAAGATCTCATCATGTCGAACAAGTTTACAGTTATCCAAAATATGGTGGTTTTGGTGCAAAACAAGTGATTTTGATTTTAATAGTATTACTGATGCTTTCGTAAATATTTTCAATAATTTAAAATTGAGAGCGAAATGTAAATTCTGAAATAGTATAGTCCTATAAGTATATAATTTTTTATTAAAAAAAATCTTGTAACTTATGGATCGTCATCATTTTTTGCATCTCTCGGATCACCATCCGTTGTTTGTATTCTTTCAAACTATCATATAATCTAAGCTAAGATTACAAAAGTGCAAACGATAAACAGGTCATATTTTAATTTTACAAAAATATAATCAATCGTGCGGGTCGCAATTAGATGCACCAGGGTCACCAAACTTGTGCATGAATAATATCATGAAAAATGAAATTCATCAATCTTGTGCAAAATGATCTTACCCATGATTCAGTATGAAAATTGATTTGTAATTATTTTTCTATTTGATTTTACTGAACCTAGTCAACTAAATTAATTGATTGGACTTAATTAATTTAACAACTGAATGATTAATTCAGTCAAATTATTTAATTAAATAATTTAACAACCAAACTTGATTTTAATTACTAATCCGATAATTGAATCACAAATTTAATCATAGTCAATTGAAAAAATAAAATTTGATTTTATTGTCTTTTATTTAAGTGAACACCTTTGGTTGAATTATACTAATTGAACTTAATTAATTCAATAATTAATCTGATTTGATTTTTCAATTAAATAATTCTACCCTTGAATTTAACTTAATCAATTATTCAAAAATTGAATAAAAAAAATAAACAATTGTACTTAATTCAAAATTAAACCAAATGATTTACTGATTATATTGCTTCAACAATGAGAAATCAAATACGTGAAAATTAAACCAATTTAAATTTCTAAACCATCGGAAATTAAAAGGCATAAACTGGTTGGTTTAGGTTAGATAAGACTGGTTCGATCTTATTCAACTGTTGAACCACCGAACTGTAACAAACCATTTAACTTGGAACTGTTGCAGCCACCGAAATTTCTCTAGTAAATGCTAGTTTCTCTGGTATAACTCCATCGAGGCCGATGAAGATCATAATCCTTCACCAAACACCTCAATCGAAAGAAATAAAACTCAAAAAAGCTAGATCCGGCTTCCACAAATTCTTTTGAACCTTTCGTGATGTAAATCGATGAAAAAAAGCTAGATCCGGCTTCCACAAATCCGTGACGTAAATCGAGTGAAAAAATTTTGTCTATCATTCAGCTCATATTTGATTGGATTCGATAATGAGGGCTCCAATCTATATCATGAGTGTTTGACGAAAATCAACCTTTGTCTGTCAAAACTTGAAAGAAAAATGGATTTTTTTAAAGTAACCTCCTTTCTTAATTAACTATAATATTCGCATGCTCATTTAGTTTTATATTTATGTGCAAATATGTTTTTGTGGTTCTTTCAATTTTTAATGAAAAACCGAATCAGAAATTTTCAAAAAATTAAATCCTAATAATCTACCAACCAATTATGTAAAGATTCTCGGATACTATTATTGATTCGCACAAATGTAATTTGAATTTTCTGAACCACGAGATATAAATATAGATCATGAATGTCACAAAACTAATTTCATAACTTTTGTGGTAATTTAAATTATCTGTTTCTTAATTTAGTCATTCTTAATTTGAACTCTCAAACATAGGCCATTCACATGACAAATTAACATTGAATGAATCAGACTTTCTGAATTACCATTCAGTGTAAATAAAAAAAATATCAAGTCACTAAAAACTTAATATAATAAGAAATTACCTATTAATAAAGCTCAATAAGAATATCAAAAGGACACCTTTGTTTTTAATTATTCTGCAACCAAATTTTTGGTATTTCTTATTTATCATAAAAATTTAATTCAATAATATTTTATTTGTCTGACTTGAATAAGATTTTCTTATATTATAAATAAATATTTATGTTTAAGTCAGAGTACACTTACTCCATATTATCTCGCATTCTCAATTTTTGAACTGATACTATTAAACAAATTAATCCCAACTTCAATTAGAATACAAACCTTTCATTATTTTTATTTTATATAATCTACTCTCTATTTATAATTAATTTGTTTTAAAATATATATAAAATTTATTTCACTTATTTTTTGGTTAATATTAGAATACCAATATGCCATTTTATATCTTTACTAATAGTCTCAAAATGTTTATTACTTTTCTTCGTAAATCTAAGGTCAGTATTAAAAAAACATTATTTTGTATGCATCACACGATATAAAGTGAAAGAAGTATTTAGCCTTAATTAAATATATTTATACATATGAAATTTTTGTGTGCTTTTGGGATCCTAAGCTCTCATTTAACACTTGATTTAGTGGTTCAGGTGTTGTCTAAAAATTCTTATCAAAGTGGAGAGGTGTGCAATTTTGTTATCAGTTTACAATACACTCAATCCTTTTTTTCAAATTTTATTGCTATGTTGCTTGGATGAGGACAAGCTTTCACCTGGGTACATAGCACAATGAGAGAGATGAGCTATGAGCAATGGTGTGGCATAAATATGGCAAGTCTGGTCAATCTTCGTCACTTATTCCTTACCAGTGTTCCTCAAGATGAAGCCAATCCCACAAGATTTTATGCCAAGTTTCAAAATCTGACCAAGCTTCGGACTCAAGTTTCAGACAACCGTGATATCACAGCACTAAGCTCCATTTCTGCTTCTGAAATCTTCAAGCGGTGCCCTAGTATCACCCACTTTTTATCAAGCGGAATGAGGCCGGACTTGCATGAGCTTGCATTGAATCTTCAAATCCTTGAGATGGAATTCTCAATTCTATGATCCTGAACATGGCCCGACACCCTCAATCAAAAAACTCTCCAGACTTGGACAGCTTTACGGGTTAAGATGAGTGGTGACATCTGGGGTACGGAACAGCTGGTCTGCTCTGAAGGAGAATTGGCGCAGCTTCGGACCTTGAAACTTGAAATACATTGAGCTTGTGAGTTTGTAGCGAGAGAAGGGGGGTATGCCTTTGCTTAGGCATTCGGAAGTTAATAAGCCTGACAGATTCATACATAGCTCCTGACAGATTGAAAGCATGCAATTGAATCATCAAAACATTCTAATACTTCCATCACTTATTGTCCATATATCACCTGTAGCTTCTTCATCAACTTCTATAAGGAGCACATGTACAGCGAGTGAGCTTGCGTAAAACTATCCCACCCTCGTCACCCATTCAAGGCTACCGAAACATACATCAAGTTGCACAAAAATCGCAAAATTTCACATCAGCTAGCTGCTCGACAATCCTCAATACCCAAAAATAACGTCAGAATTTTATTGACAAAATAAAGTGTAAATACAAATAAATGGATTAGTGATGTAGCTAGCTCACTATCCACACTAGACTCAACTTTTTCAAACTCTAATGTGTATGGACTCTGTGTAATGTATGCACTTCACAAGTACCAAACCCTAAACCCAGTTTGGGTGGGTTTAAACATGAGAATGAGCTCCTAAGTGGCTGGGACACCAGGACGCTGCTGCTACTGTTGCTTCTTCTACACCAAAGCATCAAAGATGGAAAAGTCAACATCGTCATCTAATGCCACCTCTGATCGGAAGATGCCGCCATGCTTGAAGATCTGGGCCCAGTCAACATCCACCTCCTCCTGGAAACCCAATGCGGCCGGTGCTGGTGAGGCTCCTCCTCCCACTGCTGCGCCGTCTGCTTGACTCGTACTAATAGTAGCAGCAATAGTAATAGTAGACGGTTGGTCGGGGTCCTCCTGCTGCTTCTCTTCTGTTGCGTTGTTGGAGAGGCCTCCATCATTATCATCCATAGCAACGTCGAAGTTTATGATATCAAGAAATCCATAATCCTCTGATCCGATGACGCCGCCATTACTCTTCATGCTGATCTGGGTCCAATCAACATTCTCCACCTCCTGGTACTCCAATGCAGGTGGCGCTGGTTGGGCTGTAGTAGACCACTGGATGGGGTCCTCTGTTTTGTTGTTGGACAGGCCTCCGTCATTATCATCCACAGTTGCAACGTCGAAGTTTAATAAATGAAGATATTCATCATCATTCTCATCAGCTACTTCCCCATGCCCATTAGCAGTCCCCACATACAACGTCATCGCATCATCGTCATTCTCTCTTACTGCTTCTCCTGCATGATGATTCAGAGCAGAATAAGTCGTCACACCACCACCATCCTGCTGCTGCTATTGTGTCACCCTTTTACGTGGTCTGTTGCTGATGCTCTCATCTCCTTCTCGTCTACCTTTCTTACTGCCGCCAACAGCCGATGATGATGCCGAGGAAGGAACAGGGGAAGATTGGTGTTGGGGGCCAGAGTATGTGAGGCAACAAAAGACGACATTCTTGTCCAAGTCACCCTCACCGCTAAAACTCGACACTTTATACTCCACCATGTTCCAATGAGTACTCGCCATCTTCTTCTTTTTCTTGGTATTTTCTGATGATGCGGCGGCCTGCTCGTCGTTGGTCTCCTTCATGAAAGAAAGAGTGTACCTCACGGCTGTGACATCTCCGACATTGATTTCTCGCTTCACCGACTGCCCCTTCCAAGTCCCTTCACCTCCTACGACCCTGCTCATCCTTCCCTTACTGCGTTTCACCAATCTTCTTATGGCAAAGAATGTTGTATATAATCTTGGGTATATTTACTTGTCTTTACTTAGTATAGCAGTAGCGTAAAATTAGGTAGCTGACCGTTGTGTGGTTATGGCGTATATTTGCTTTCTTTCCCTGCATTATTTTCTTTCCTTGTAATAGTCTATTTAAGCATAGCAATACAATCAGGAAAAGCAGTCAATTCGACAGCACCAATTCCATTGTGTTCGTGTGTGTTTGTGTGATCTCGCAAGCAGCGTGTGTCCGCTGTTTCTCTGGCGTGATTCTAACAAGTGGCATCTAGAGCTAATTCTATCCTGGGACCATGGGTGATGGGAGCAAGAAAGTCGATGGTGCTGTGATCCAGCGAGTGATTCGTGAGGTGGGGGGCGGGAATAGCTATCCTGTTCTCACCAAGACCAATTACTCCGACTGGGCGCTCATGATGAAGGTGAAGTTGAAGGCGAGGACACTCTGGAACGCTATCGAGAAGGGCACTACCAATGAGCAGGAAGACATGATGGCGCTCGATGCGCTAATAAGCGCGGTCCCGCCCAAGATGGTGTCAACGATCAGCTCCAAGGAGACGGCCAAAGAGGCCTGGGACGCGATCGCCACCATGCGAATTCGGGATGATCGCGTGAAGAAGGCAACGGCGCAGCAACTACATCGCAAGTTCGACCTCGCCACGTTCAATGACGGCGAGACCGTCGAAGAGTTCGCGCTACGTCTAAATGGCATGGCGGCGCACCTCACCACACTAGGGGATGAGGTGAAGGACAAGGAGATCGTAGCCAAGATTCTACGGAGCTTGCCCTCCCGTTTCAAGCAGATCTCGATCGCGATCAAGACGCTGCTTGATCCCTCCACCATGACGGTCGCCGATCTCATCGGGCGACTGCAAGAGGCGGAGGAGGAGCTGGATGGACCGCCGGCGTCACTACAGCATGAGGGCAAGCTGTACCTCACTGAGGAAGAGTGGGACGCGCGGCGGAAGAAACGCGAAGTGGAAAACAACTCCGGTGGCGGCTCAAGAGGTGGCGGCGGTGCGAACAGAGGAAGAGGCAGGCGCGGGCGCGGGCGCGCTGGCTCTTTGTCGGGTGGACTATCGAACTCAAACAAGGCCACCGGTGACGAATGCAGGCGCTGTGGGAAGATGGGTCATTGGGCTCGTGATTGCCGGTCCAAGTCCAAGAAGGAGCAGGTCCACGTCGCGCAGGATGAAGAGGAGGCCTCGCTCTTGCTCGTGATGATGTCCCCAACCCTAGACACTTCGCCGCCGCCACATGTCTTGAGCACGATGCCGGCTGGGTCATCAACAGCAGCCTCGCTCCCACAAACTGTCCCAGCGCGGTGTGGGGCAATGAAGGAGCATGGAGGGGGTGGATCAGAGGCTTCGGCGGTGGAATCCACCTCTCCGATCGAGATCTGGGAGCAGAAGGTGTTTGCCCACCTTGGAGAAGAGAAGGAGCGGGAGGTAGGGACGGGGGTCCTGGACACCAGCGCCACCAATCACATGTCCGGGTCTAGGGCCGCGTTCTCAAAGCTGGACTTGACGGTGCTCGGCACAGTGCGGTTTAGCGACGACTCGGTGGCGCGGATCGAGGGCCGGGGCACCGTCGTGTTCGTGTGCAAGAACGGCGAGCTCCGGTCGCTGGCAGGAGTCTACTTCTTCCCTCGGCTAACGACCAACATCGTGAGCGTCGGGCAGCTCGACGAGGTCGGCTACAAGATCAACATCGATGCAGGGGTGATAAGGATCTGTGAACCCGGCGGCCAACTCCTGGCAAAGGTGAACCGGGCGGCCAACCGCTTGTACTTGCTTCACCTAAAGATGGCGAAGCCATCATGCCTGGCGGTACGCGGGCGCGGCGACGAGGTGGCGTTTTGGGCACGTCAACATGGCGGTACTCCGGAAGCTAGCTCGGGAGGAGCAGGTGCGCGGCCTGCCGGAGATAGGGCAGGTGGGGCAGCTGTGCGAGGCGTGCCAGGCCAGGAAGCAGCGGCGCACCTCGTTTCCAGTGCAGGCAGAGTATCGAGCGCGACGTAGGCTCGAGTTGGTGCACGGCGACCTCTGCGGGCCAATCTCACCAGCGACACCGAGAGGTAACAAATACTTCCTGCTGTTGGTGGACGACCTCAGCAGATACATGTGGGTAGCCGCGATCCCTTCAAAGGATCGTGCAACAGCTGCCATCAAGAAGATCCGGGAACAAGCTGAAGGCGAGTCCGGCGTCAAGCTGAAGGTGCTCCGGACTGATCGCGGAGGCGAGTTCACCGCGACTGAGTTCGCAGAGTACTGCGCGGCTGAGGGCGTTCATCGTCAGCACACGGCGCCTTACAGCCCACAGCAGAACGGTGTCGTAGAGCACCGGAATGGCACGGTGGTGGCGACAGCAAGGAGCATGCTCAAGGCCAAAGGCCTGCCCGGATGGTTCTGGGGCGAGGCGGTGAGTACCGCCGTGTATTTGCTGAACAGATGCCCGACGAAAAGCGTTGATGGCATGACGCTGTTTGAGGCCTGGCACGGGAAGAAGCCGGCGGTGCACCATTTGAAGACTTTCGGCTGCATCGTCTACGTTCGGAACACGACGCCGCACCTCACCAAACTCGAAGATCATGGCCGGAAGATGATCTTCATTGGCTACGAATGCGGGTCCAAGGTGTACCGCGCATACGACCCGACCACGAAGCGTGTCGTAGTGACACGCGACGTGGTGTTTGACGAGGACGCCCAGTGGGACAGGGGCAGCTGTGGCGACCACGTCAAGCCGAGCAGCAACGACGACATCTTTACGGTGGAGTATGCCATCGTGAACCAGAGAACTCCAGCGGGTGATGACGTCACTGAGGCTCCTGGAGGAGGAGAGGACGCTGCAGAGGCTACTGGGGCAGAGCAGGAACCCGGCTCACCGCACGGTGTTGACGATGACAACCTGGACGCCGACCACGACGAAGACGCTCCACTTCGGTACCGCAACATCAACGACATCATCGGGCCAGCATCGCCGCGTGGGTTCGTGCCACGGGAATTGCTTGAGGAGCTGCATACGGTAAGCTCCGACGAGTCTGCGTCCTTCGCTGAGGCAGAGCGCAGTCCAAGCTGGAGAAAGGCGATGATAGAGGAGATGGCGGCAATCGAGGACAATAAGACATGGTCTCTCACCGACCTCCCACCGGGGCACCGTGCAATCGGCCTGAAATGGGTCTTCAAAGTGAAGAGGGACGAACACGGCGCGGTGGCTAAGCACAAGGCACGCCTTGTCGTGAAAGGGTACGCACAACGCCACGGCATAGACTACGACGAAGTGTTCGCACCCGTCGCGCGGCTGGACTCAGTGCGCCTACTCATCGCCCTCGCGGCGCACGAGGGGTGGGAGGTGCACCACATGGACGTCAAATCGGCGTTCTTGAACGGCGACCTGCAGGAGGAGGTCTACGTCGAGCAACCAGCTGGTTTCGAGGTCGAGGGCAAGGAGCACAAGGTGCTCAAGCTGTGGAAAGCACTATATGGGCTACATCAAGCGCCGCGCGCGTGGAACGCAAAGCTGGACAAGACTCTGGTGTCTCTCAGCTTCACGAGGTGTCCGTCGGAACACGCCATCTACATCAGGCGGAACGGCGAGGCGCAACTGTATCACCGGCGCCAGCTGCGAGGACATCAAGCATTTCAAGGAGGAGATGGCATTGGCGTTCAAGATGAGCGATCTCGGCCTGCTTCACTACTACCTCGGCATTGAAGTAAAGCAGAGCGCGAGAGGAATCTTGCTGAGCCAAGGAGCTTATGCGGCCAAGCTTCTGGAGAGAAGCGGCATGGTGCAGTGTAACTCGGTCCAGACACCCATGGAGCCGAGGCTGAAGTTGAGCAAGCAGAGTGAGAAGCTGGCGGTTGATGCAACCGCATACAAGAGCTTAGTCGGGAGCCTCAGGTATCTGGTGAACACCCGTCCCGACCTTGCTTTTTCTGTTGGCTACGTCAGTCGATTTTTGGAGGAACCACGCGAGGATCATATGGCTGTGGTGAAGCATATCCTCCGATATGTGGCAGGGACCAGGAATTGGGGACTCTTGTATGGCAGAAAGAAGGAGAAGGAGGCGCAGCTGACAGGCTTCAGCGACAGCGATTATGCAGGGGATGTCGATGCTAGGAAGAGCACGACAGGGGTGATTTTCTTCCTCGGCAGCAGCCCGATCACCTGGCAATCCAAGAAGCAGAAGGTGGTGGCTCAGTCCAGCTGCGAGGCGGAATACATAGCAGCTGCAAATGCTGTTTGTCAAGCACTGTGGCTCAAGCGTGTGCTAGCAGAAGTGCAGGGAGCAACGCAGAGTGCACCAGTGCTACGGGTGGACAACAAGTCTACGATTGCGTTGATCAAGAACCCGGTACTCCACGGACAGTGCAAGCACATTGAGGTGAAGTATCATTTTGTCCGGGAGTCCGCTGAACAAGGCCTGATCAAAGTGGATTTCATTCGAAGTGAAGAATAGCTCGGCGATATTCTGACCAAGTCACTCGATAAAGTCAAGTTTCACGAGCTGCGCTCCAAGATCGGCCTGTTTGAAGTTTGTCACTCGCGCTCCAAGGATTAGGAGGAGATTGTTGTATATAATCCTTGGGTATATTTACTTGCCTTTACTTAGTATAGCAGTAGCGTAAAATTAGGTAGTTGACCGTTGTGTGGTTATGGCGTATATTTTCTTTCCTTCCCTGCATTATTTTCTTTCCTTGTAATAGTCTATTTAAGCATAGCAATACAACCAGGAAAAGCAGTAAATTCGACAGCACCAATTACATTGTGTTCGTGTGTGTTTGTGTGATCTCGCCAGCAGCGTGTGTCCGCTGTTTCTCTGGCGTGATTCTAACAAAGAACACTCTACTGCCCCGCGCCTACTCTTCCGCGAAAATTTCCCACGGTGCTTGGCTGCCGTAAACATCAACACGGCGGACAGCTGACTCGGCAAAGGGCGGCAGCGGGATCCCCATCGCGGCTAGCTTCAAGTAGAAGCCAGCAATTTCCTCCTCAGCTGGGTTGAAAACTCGCCCTGGACACCACTCCTCCGCCATCAACATTCTTGCTGTTTCTTTCTTTCATTCGCTAAACATCTTCTTTCTCTGCTAACTCTCTTTCTATATATACGTACACATTCGGATGAGAACATGTAAATATTCATTCAGACTTCCTATATTGTTTCTATGTTTCTATGTTTGATTTAATTTTGGTTTTTATGTTTAATTTTTGTTTCTCTGTTTCTAAATGAATGGGCGATTGATGATTATGAGATCGAGAATCCGGCTCCGGCTCCGGCGGGTCACCGGTTGAGGAGGACGAGCGCCTCGCGTCTCCGACCAGTGAAAACGAGGTTTGACCGATGAGTGGAAGTGACGGCGTCGTTGTGTTCGAATTTGCTGGAGAGAGTGGTGTGGGGTGGATAGGTTTATGGAAAGACCAATTTTCCACCATCTCTCTCCTCGTCATCGTCGGTCACCGCCTGCCGCTCTGTCTAATTTGCAGATGAGCCTCAATCGACCATGTTGGAGCTGTCGCTGCTGCGAGCCACTGGATGAAGGATCAGCTTTCCAGAGCTCCTCTCTTTCTGGTTCCAACGGGTTGCATCTCTTGATGGAAGAGACGGGGGTCGCTATGTTATATGTGCATAGTTGAGGGGTGTATATCATACTTATACAAAGATTAGGGGTTGAACTGTAAATACGAAAACGTATATAAGCCACATTGTAACCGTTTTCTGTTATTCAATTGGAGAGATACATTGAATTTCTCAATTCGATTTTCTCTCGATCCGAGCTGAAATTTCCGGCAGCGCTCCGCCTCCCGTCGACTCAGACAAGGTTGAGTTTCCGCATGGTATCGGAGCCAGGCGAGAGAGAATCGTGAACGTCTGGTGTTGGAAGGAACAGATGGTAGGGGAAAGGAATACAGCTATGGCTTCGACAGGTATGAACCCAACTATGTAATGGCTTCGACAGCTAGATGCTTCCTTGCACATGAAATGGCAGAAATGTAATGACATCGTGATGTCCTGGTTGATCAGTTCGGTTTCAAAGGAACTCGTTGGATCGATTTTACATGCCAGTGATTGTGCTATGGCGTGGAACACACTGCAGATGCAATTGGCAGGGTCAAGCGAAACGAGAATTTTTGGACTGGAAAAGGAATTAGCAAATCTGTCGCAAGGGGAAATGAATGTGGCTGTCTTCTACCAAAGGTCAGTTGATTTATGGTAAGAATATGAGGCGATGGAAGAGGTACCAAAGTGTGAGCATGAAAGAGATTGTGCTTGTTTTGGATATAATCTTAGGAAGCAGACAAGAAGAAAGGTAATTCAGTTTCTTATGGGAGACATTCTTACCATGAGTCCCCTGCCTGGCTTAAATGTGATATATGCTATGGCATTGCAAGATGAGGCACACAGAGGAATTACTAGTTCTCCTCATGTGGAAGCATCAGCCATGTATCTGTAGAACAATGTGGGTGGAGGTAATGACTATAACAGAAATGGAAAAGGGAACTTTCAAGGAAATAAGAACAAAAAGAATTTATTTTGCACCTATTGTCAGATGACTGGACATAACAGAGAGAATTGCTATAAGCTGATAGGTTATCTAGTGGGACACAAATTCCACAAAGGTTAAGCATCAAATTACACTGGTGGAAATAAGGTTCCAGTACAGAAGGGAATGGCTCACAATGCTGTGACAGAAAATACTGCTGGAAGTAAAGTGAATGAAGCAGACAATAAGTTTGGAACACAGTTTACACAAGATCAAGTTCAGCAGCTATTAGCTTTACTGCAGCAGGCAAAACCAACAGAATATGATCAACCAGCTATGGCAGGTACATTCTGTCTCAATTCTAAAATTAAACTGTTGAACGACTGGATAATAGACAGTGGCGCAACAGATCACATATCTTGCAATGTGAATCTTTTCTGCAAACTGACAGACATGGGAATGAAATGTGAGGTATTATTGCCTAATGGATCAGTCACTCTGGTGAAACAAAAGGGAACTTGTAGGTTGAATGAGAAATTGGTATTGGATGATGTCTTATTCATTCCTCAGTTTAAGTTCAATCTGGTATCTGTTGGAAAACTTGTTAAGGATCAAAGATTGCAGGTAACTTTTGATTCTGATGGATGCCTTATTCAGGACCAACTTTCCAAGAGTGTCCTAGGGACTGGTAATTGCAAGGAAGGTTTGTTTCACTTCAGAAAAATAGGAGATGGAGAGGAGTTATTGAAGGAGGCCAGACATATGATATTACTGACCAAGAAGGAGCAGCTGGAGATATGGCATAGTAGAATAGGGCATGCACTATTGTCCAAAATCAGTCTTTTGTTACCTGACTTTTGTAGAGACAATAAGATAGCAGAACATAAGTTGCAATGTTCCGTTTGTCCCTTGGCAAAGCAGGCTAAGCTGAGTTTTCCTTTGAGTACTATCAAGACAAATAAAGCTTTTTCTTTGATTCATACTGATGTGTGGGGGCCTTATGGAATACCTACAATGACAGGAGCCAAATATTTCTTAACCGTTGTTGATGATTACACAAGGAACACTTGGATTTACTTGATGAAATCCAAGGCAGAAGTACCAGATTTGTTAGTTAATTTCTTTAATCTGGTTACAACTCAGTTTGAAGCTGTTATCAAGGTGATTCGTAGTGATAATGGTTCTGTGTTTTTCAACAACAAATTGAAGGAGTTTTTTATTAAAAAAGGGTGTATACATTAGAGTAGTTGTCCACATACTCCCCAACAGAATGGAGTTGCAGAGAGGAAGCAAAGGCAATTACTTAATATTGCTAGATCATTGCAATTGCAGTCTAATGTTCCTAAGATTTTCTGGGGGGATTGTGTACTCACAGCAGCTTATATCACCAATAGGTTACCTTCTGCAGTTTTAGGTAACAAAACACCTTTTGAGAAGTTGTTTGGTAAGCCAGCGGACTTGAGTAACTTGCGAGTATTTGGGTGCCTCTGCTTTGCTGCAAATACCACATCTAGTATGGATAAGTTTGCTGTCAGAAGCTTACCTGCTATCTTCATTGGATATCCTTTTGGGCAGAAGGGTTATAGACTATTTTGTTTAACAAGGCACAGATATTATGTCAGTAGACATGTGATATTTCATGAGGCAGTGTTTCCATTTCATGAACTGCCAAAATCTTTGCCAACATCTGTTCTAAGACCAATTCCACCAGTAGATCAGTTGGATATTATACCAAATAATGATCTTTCAGACTATTTCTGGGCTTCTGTTCAGCAGGAAGTTAATAACAGTTCCAGTGAAATTGGTGATATTCACATCATGGATGAGCCTGATATTCCTGCTATGGTCATTAGACGTTCCAACAGAACTCTGTCAAGAAACCAGTTTGGAAACAAGAGTATATTTGTGGAGCTGCTTTTCATACTGTAGTTCATCCCATTTCCAAGCAAGTGAGTTACAATAGATGTTCAGCAGACCATAAAAGATATTCTCTTCAAATATCCACCTCACTGGAGCCAAGTTCTTACACACAAGCTAGAAAGCATCCTGAATGGCTGGAGGCCATGAATAAAGAGATTGAAGCGCTGCAGATCAATCAGACCTGGGTCATCACAGATTTACCTCCAGGAAAAACACTTGTTGGCTGTAAGTGAGTTTATAAGACGAAATTTAATTCAGATGGGAGCATTGAGAGGCACAAAGCCCGGCTTGTGGCCAAGGGATTCACACAGCGAGAAGGCCTAGATTTTACTGAAACTTTTGCGCCTGTTGTCAAGATGACCACAGTCCGGGTTATGCTTGCACTTGCAGCAATGCGTCAATGGCCTTTGTATCAATTAGATGTCAACAATGCCTTTCTCCATGGTGACTTGGATGAAGAGGTTTACATGGAGCTACCTGCTGGCTTTTATAAACAGGAGAAGAAGCTTGGGAAGGTATGCAAACTTACCAAAAGTTTGTATGGGTTAAAGCAAGCTTCTCGGCAGTGGAATGCTAAATTACGGGAGGCATTATTGGAGTTTGGTTTTGAGCAGAGTTTGAATGATTATTCACTCTACATTTACAATCAACAAGGTCATTTTTTGGTGATCTTGATTTATGTTGATGATCTAGTTCTCACAGGAACTTCAGGAACTCTTCTGGCAGATGTGAAACAATTTATTCATGAGAAGTTCCAAATCAAAGACCTTGGGCATTTGAAGTTCTTTCTTGGTTTGGAGGTTGCTCGCTCTCCTACTGGCATCTTCCTGAATCAAAGGAAATATGTGCTGGATTTGCTTACGGATACTAATATGGTTGATTGCAAACCTGCTCGGATTCCTCTTGATACTCGCCATCAACTCAGTTTATCTAAGGCACCGTTACTTGCTGATCCAACCCCTTATCGGCAGTTAATTGGGCGCCTTCTTTACCTTACCATTACTCGACCAGAGTTGTCTTATCCGGTCCATATCCTAAGTCAGTTTATGCAGGCTCCTACGGAAGATCATCAAAAGGCAACTTTTCATGTTCTTCGGTATTTGAAACAAGCGCCAGCTCAAGGCTTGTTTTTCTCCTGTATGGCTCAACCTGTCCTTACCGCCTTTTGTGATGCAGATTGGGCATCGTGTCCCGTTACACGGCGATCAGTCACAGGGTATTGCGTTTTGTTTGGTTCCTCACTGATTTCATGGAAAACCAAGACACAACAAACTGTTTCGAGACCCTCTGCTGAGTCCGAGTACCGGTCCATGGCTTATGCCTGCTGCGAATTGGTTTGGTTGGTCTGCTTGCTCAGTGATTTAGGCGTCTCAGTTCCTACCCCGATTTCTCTTTATTGTGATAACCAAGCTGCTAATCACATTGCTCGAACCCGGTTTTTCATGAACACACCAAGCACGTTGAGCTCGACTGTCACATTGTGCGGCAGCACGTCACGAACTCCTTCATTCAACCTTGCCATGTCCCTTCTGCTGATCAGCTGGCCGATTTATTCACCAAAGCTCTTTCTGCCGATCAACTCTGTCACCTCAGCCGCAAGCTCTGCGTTTCTAATTTTCTTCACGACCGAGCTTGAGGGGGGTGACGGAAGAGACGGGGTCGCTGTGTTATATGTGCATAGTTGAGGGGTGTATATCATACTTATACAAAGATTAGGGGTTGAACTGTAAATACGAAAACGTATATAAGCCACATTGTAACTGTTTTCTGTTATTCAATTGGAGAGATACATTGAATTTCCCAATTCGATTTTCTATCGATCCGAGCTGAAATTTCCGGCAGCGCTCCGCCTCCCGTCGACTCAGACAAGGCTGAGTTTCCACATCTCTGGTTGTTATTCATTCTGTTGGGTGCGCCGCTTGCTCCCGTTGTCAGCTACGGTGAGCCTCTGCCTCATTTAAGCATCAAGGATACTGCCAATCTCCCATTGTAAGTTTTGATCCTCCTGTGTGTGTTACTATGTTTCTGCTCTTTACCTGTTTGATAAAATGCCTCATGAGACTTTGCATTCAGTCAAACATAGTCATTAATGTGTAGATGCTCCTGAATTGATGAAGATTTTAGAAGTAATATGATGAGATGCTCCGAAATTAATTATCCAAACATAATCATAAACAGTAATTCAGAAAAATGGAGGATTACGTGTCATAGCCTTGTTGACTAATGGAGTAGTTAAGTTTTCACTGGACCTAGTTTGCATCGTTTTAATTAACTCCTGTAACCATATAAAAGTGTGAAGCTGAATGGCATTTCAGAAGATTTTGCTGCAGAAGATGTTTGGGAACCATCAAATCTAGCACTTTGAGAACTATCAATTTGCTGAATGACATTTTCTTGTGGATGGCCAGTAATTTTTTTTGTTATTTGTCAACTTTTGTGGACTTAAAAGATCATAAAATCTTGTGCCCTTCAGAAACCTAATAAATATATAAAACTGTGTTGTGGTATGACTTTTTTTTACTGTACTGAGAACATTCAACACTGTTACCTTTGATTTGCTTATAATAGTAATTGTTCTGATTATCAGCTATTTTACTAAAAAATGCAGTTTCCTCAGTTGCATGTCCAACAATGCTGCGACACTGCTTTCTTCTTGAATCACACTAGAGTTTCCTGCACCAATCTTGGGCATAGGCCGCTTCATCACCAGTGTGGTACTTTAGATTGTAAGAAACTCTTGTTTGAGTTCTACTAGAAAGTGCCCTGCCTGATCATTTTCCGCTCGTCCTGAACTACACTTTCTAATGGTAACTATGTTTTCTGATGGCATCTCTCATTTTAGCTGTGCATGAAATTCCACAATGCTGAGATTCTCCTATTTGGTGGAATTCAATTTTGCCTTCAGTTGCGCCTTTTAAGGCATACTCTTTTCACAAAATCTTATATTAAGTTCTGTCCACAATTCTTTAACTTCTAATCTAAAAATCACAATTTTTGCAATCTCAGGTTTTAATGAATTTGTACAGTTTTACTTAAATCAAAGTTTTGATATCACAATGGGGATCTCAACTGTGTCATGGATAAAACCTAACTTGTTTTGCTGATAGTGCATTAGTGCCGATGTGATACTCCTTTGCCACTACTGAAATACATCACAATCAGCTAGCATAATTATGGTGATGTAAGGTAAAAGTCAGTGTTTGTTGACAATGATGCTTGGATCTCTAATCATATTACTCATAAATTTTATCTTCTTCCAAAATAATGACCCTATAAAGTCGTACTTTTATTTACTTGATTATAAATCTACAGCCATAACTCACATAGGCACTGTGTAGATTGTTCCTTCACTCAAACTCAACATATGAACCTATATTTTACAGTAATCTTCTTTTACTTTCTCAACTACTTTAAAACTCTCAAGATACACTAACCTTTTCTCTGATTCTTGTGTCTTTCAGGACCTTAAGTTGAAGAAGAAACATGCGACTGGTGATCACCATCAAAGAATATATAGTCTAGTTCATCCTTCTTCTACCAAGTCAGTCTCCTTTTCATGTTCAGACCAAGATACCTCGTCTTTGTGGGACTTAAGATTAGGGCATACTCCTTGCAGCATCTCGTGTCATATTTCTCATTCACACATCGTCTCATCTTCACATACTACTTCACTATACAATGTCTATCCTATAGTTAAACATGTCAGCTACCTTATCAAACTAGTTTCTCTTCCACCTAAAATATTTTATGTGAGAGTGGGTTGATGGCGTCATTTGTCAGTGTGTTCGAATGTGCAGTGCTATGTATAAGTGGTTTACGCTCACCGCCTGCCGCTCTATCTAGTTTGCAAATGAGCCTCAATCGACCATGTTGGAGCTGTCCCTGCTGCAAGACATTGGATGAAGGGTCAGCTTTCCAGAGCTCCTCTCTTTCTGGTTCCAACAGGTCGCATCTGTGGTTGTTATTCAGTGTGTTGGGTGCGCCGCTTGCTCCTGTTCATGTCAGCTACGGCGAGCCTCTGCCGCATTTGAGCATCAAGGATACTCCCATTGTAAGTTTTTGGTCCTCTTTTGTATGTTACTATGTTTCTGGTAATGCCTCACTGAGGCTATGCTTTCAGTAGCCAAATTCTCTCATCTGTAGCAGCTTGGAGTCCTTCAGCAGTTTGTTTTTCTCCCTATCTTCAGCTACTTGTCAAGTGTTGTGTGGTTGTTTATCTTTGGCTTTGGTTATACATTTGTAACTTGTGGATTTGTTGCAGGAAGCTTCATCTGCCCACCACATATTGCATCAAGATACAGTGGCTTCCGAAGAGCAGAAAGTTTGAAGCTCAGTTCACAATGTGTATGCAATGGGGAAATTGAAGATGCTGGCTTATAATGTCGGGATTCCAAACAAGGTTACAAATAATATGGCATGTAGAGCTGGTGCATAGTGGAAGGGATTTGTATCTGAAAGATGGGCGGGAGGTTTTCGTGAGAGACAATACGGTGCAAGGTGAAGAGTTCTAGTTCTTCACAAAATCTCTTATATGTTTGTTTGTTTGCTATTGGTTTGACTTAGATGTCGTCATGTGGACAGGCGATGTAACTTCCCTGCCGACTGTGCCGGATGCTCTGGAAGCAGAAGCACATTTCTTGGTTAAGTAGGATGGTGTAGTTGTTGGCATTGCACTTGCAAAGATGTAAGAAAGAAATACTCCCTCATTCAGCTCTGTTCCCAAATTATGGGGTTGGGGCTGAGGCTGCTGGCTGTAGACGTGCGCAACCTGGGTTGAGTCCGGCTGCTTGAAACCTCTCGAGTTCCTTGGCGGCGCTCGATCTTGATCGAGTTGTTGTTTTCATAAAGCTCGACCTGAATCGAGTTTATGGTCGGTGCACGATCCGGGTCAAGTCCGGCTGCTCGACCCAGTTCGAGTAGTCTGGTAGAGCTTGATCGGGATCAAGTTTCCTTTCTGGGGCTCGATCTAGGTCGAGTTTTCTAGGTTTAAAGACAGCAAGTTCCAGTACCTACTCGTTTTCAACTTAGGCTTGAAAGATTTCTCAATGCCTCTAATTGTTGACACACTAAATAATGAAACCATTAACCGCTTCATTCCAAATACACATAAAATTCATTAAGCGGATGAAGGTCCCCTAGCCATGACTATTATCCTAAAAATTAAGAAAAATGAATAAAAAAACTTATAGAGCGGGTTACTTCTTGAAAAGGCCTAGTTTAACGTCTTGGTGAGACATAGCCAAGGTGGTGGTGTTAGAAATCACTCTTGGGAAGCCCTTTGCTAGGATCCCTTCTCAAAAGGCTTTGAGCATCATCTTTTCGTCAATCCACCTTCAAATCCCATTAAAAAAATCATCCACCAAAAATAGTATGATGTTGTAGCTTCAGGAGGAACCACTTATGAAGATGGCGTCATTTAAAAGTATGGAAATAATATGCATCGCCTCTCGCACTTCAAATATCAGTAACCATGTAATTTCAAAATTTGTCAGGAGGTTTTAGAGGTAGTGGAAGGAACACATCTTCGTATGAAGCATCAATTCTGATTGGCACACCTATCTTTAATTCTTCATGTTGTCTTCAGGTGGTGTGTCGCGCTCCATTAATTTGATGCACACATCAAGTTTTGGGTCTTCCTTTAAATCCATTGGTGTGTCAAGTGTCACTACATCTTTCAGAATCTCAACTTGCGGAGCGTGGGGAGTTTCCTTTGGGATGTCCAGGTAGACATCAATAAAATCCTTGTGAACATGAGCATGAGGTTGATCAGAGACTTCGTCCTTCAGTTGTTCACCTTAAGGTTCTTCAAGCTCAAATATGGCTGGTAGAGAATCCTGCTCCTGAGATAAATTCCTTGAATCCTCATCGTCCAGGGGTAAATCCCTAAAAACCTCAAAACCTTGAGCAACCAAATCATGTTGCATAATCAATAACTCTTGTTTAGTCGTCTCACAAACTTTGTGTTCTATTGGTTGAGGAAGGTGAGATAAAATTATTTGAATTTTCATCAAAGTCGAGAGGTAGGCCTACAAAATTCTCAAAACCATGAGTGATCAAATCTTCATCTATACTTATCATATCTTCTTTAGTCACCACAAATTTTTTTGGCCAAAAATTGTGCTTCCATTCTCACATGAATTTCAGATGATCTGGTTTCTTTGGTTCTGGTACTCGGGGCTCAGGAGTATAATTCTGGTATTGCGGATTAAGCTCATATCCAGATGAAATATGATACTGTGTCTGATAAGAATGTGACGCATGATACTCTTGGTAAGAATTTGGCGTGTAATGTTGCAACCTCCAATAAGGTGTACTTTGTGATTTATAAGGTGGGCAACTTGCGTCATAAGCATGTTCGTACCATCCTGCACCGTTTGAAGCTATGCTTGAATAATAATCTTATTAATAGTAAGGAAACATTCTCGCAAAATAAGATAGAGAGAAAAAAATTAGTGAAACTTATTTATGAAATAAAATAAAAGTAAAAATATATATACAAATTTTTAGAATTAAGCTAGATAAAAATTAAGTTAAAAGCTATAGACAATTAAACCGATGCTCCCAGTAACAGCGCCAATTTGACAAGCGTATTTTTGACCCTATATAGATGTCAATTAACGTTTTAGGGATCACTACAGTCAAATAAAATCGGTAAATACCGAGTCGAACCAAGAGGAGCACAAGGCTTGCTAGGCACAAATAACCTAATTAATATCTATTTAATTCTAGACGAATGAGTGGAAATTGTTGGAACCTAATTAATTAAGAACTGAAATTTAAAGTAATGACACACAGATAGAATCAAACAGAGAAGATAAACATCCTAAGATTTACTTCACCTAGGTTGCATGCAAACTTAATCATGTGATTCAGGCGCAAATTAATCATCCAAATCATGCAATTTCAATAATACGGCGTATCACTCAATAATTTACATGTAAGTCCGACTTCTAGGCGTTCCTACGCAGCAAATTATTGACTACAATTGATTTCATATTGTGTTGTTTCCTGATTCTGGTCTTCGTAGCTCACAAATACTAGTCAAAGGGTGATACACTAATATTTCCTAAACATGCAGTAGGATAAATAAACTACTCAATAATTCTAGGCCAACTCCCGATTCCGGTCTTCGATTGACTAGGGCCATTGACTACAACTAAGCGAAATATCCAAACCAACCTGATCCTCGTCTTCGTGGGATGGAATATCCTAACTTAAAGGGTAATAGATTTAATCCTAAACAAAGTTCTTAAAGCATGCATATTTAAACTCTGAATAACTACACATGATAATATTAAGGCGTCCCTAAATTAATGAATATATGCAATAACATTCAAAGAAGCACTAACAACATGGATGAAAAATATACTTAATTAATAAACATGAAAAGTTAAATTTACACACAACTTAGGATCCGTATGATCCTAGGATAGAGACGACTACTCGCTACGCGGGGAATTGAAATAACAATCATAAAATAATTATGAAAGTAAAACAAGAATGTTAGAGGAAAGCTTAGTCTCTTGAAGCTCCAACTCTGAACGGAATTCGTCCTTCTGGCCCTTCTGGCAGGAAGATGTGGTGTGGTGCCACGCTTGTTAGGGTTTGAGTCCAAGACTTATATTTATAGTTGATATGTCACCTTAGAATGCCTTCGGTAGGAATCCTATCACCAAAAGGATTCCTAAAGGAGAATTAGAAACTGACTTTTCTGAGCTTGCCACATGTCAGCTCGATCTGGGTCGAGTCTTGGTTCTGCATATTTACAAATTTGCCCCTGAACTTCTTCTTTTGACAATTTGACCCTGAATTTGGCTTTTCGTCCGATTTTAACTCAGTTTGCACTGTTTTCATCTTTTTCCTCTTCCGAAGCCAGTATTCTTCATATTTAACCTATAAGAGACAAAATCAACTATAAATTACTCATAATCGCTCGAAACAACTCAAATATCTTAAGTATAAGTACCTAAAATAGGATAAATTATTGCCCTATCAAATACCCAGACTTGACAGGTTGTTTTTTGAATTGGTGGTTTTTCTTAAAAATCCATGACAAATTTACGATTGCTACTCGATAATGAAAGCCAAACAATTACGCTAGTCTCACACCGCTTCTTAACATATTAATTATTTTTACAAGTGAAAATAATTATAATTATAATAAAATAATTTCATTAATTACAAATATAATTTGATCATATATATTAAATTAATTTTAAGAAATAATTACTTGTTAAAATTGTTTTAAACATCACCATAATATGATAAAAATACAAAAAAAAATATTATATAAATTATTTAATTTTGTGAAATTTAAATGAGATAGAACTGTAGAAGATGATGTGGATGATTACGTTTACGTTTAGAGAAATTTACAAGGTGAGAAATGGTGAATAAATAGGAAAAATGACTTTTTAATTATAGGTCATCACTACATGCAGTCTAAGGTTTTTGATTAAATATTTTGGTTTAAGATATGTTGCGGCTTATTGGTTTCAACTCACCAGTATCTTGTTTCAAATTATTGATTTTGTTTATTCTTCCTCAATACGTCTACATGAAAAGATTGAAAATCGAATCAACTCACCAGTTACTGGATCCAATGTTCATGAAGCAAAATAATATAGAAAATAACGCTAAAAAAGGCGGACATGGTACTGGATGAGATGGCAAACTATTTGGTTTATAAACCAAGTGTCTTGAGTTGAAATTTTTCTGAAAGCATGTAGATCTAGGCTCTAGCACAAATCGTGCCTCATGAGCCTGAACGTTATGCTAGTAGCTAACATAACAATTTAACTAACTTATTTCACTTTATTTGTATATCACTTAATTGAACCTCTTATGTCACTTTCTGTTGACCGATTTTATTTTGGACCTAATTTCGAAAACTAGTCACAAATATATCGACCATACTAAAATATTTCTCATACTTTCACATAAAAATCATTGGAATGAGGAAGACGCTTGTGTGCGCCTCGCCTCCCCACCACCATTATCACCACTCTACTTTCTATTATAAGGTAGTACAAATAAAGTTTGACCGTTAAGTGAAAATAATGTCATCAGTTTAAGTGACAGAGTACACGACATTGTTTACCATACATTAAACTTATAATTATAATTAATTATAAAATTTAATTTAAAAACTATTGATATAATGAAAGGGTACAGCTGATATGTGGCAGAAGGATAAGTGAGAAACATGGTGGGTGGCATGTGGTTTGATGGAAACATGCATTTTTACCACCTAATTATACCATCAACCCTTCTTAAATTGTGACACGTGTACACTTTACCAAACTCACCATCCTTTTTTTTTAATTGATGAGACATAAGCACCCCCTCTAGGTTCATTGGTCATTCTTGATCTATGATGAAGATTTCCCTTTTAACTTTTATAGGCCATTTTTAGTTTTACAAAAAAGCATCTATCATTATAAATTTTGTTTTACCGATGGACTTTGTATTGGTAAACTTTGTAGTTTAAAGCAATTAGAACAAAGTTCATAATGCAATAAAAATTATGCATAATGAACTTTTTTTGAAAGATGGTTAAATGTATCTAAAACCTATACAAGATGGATCTTGAAATTAAAGTTTATACTTTTACAAAAAAAAGGAAAAAAACCGCTAATGGGACCTTGAACTACCACTGCTTACCCAATTACGGTCTGAACTATCATAATTTCCAAATAAAGTGGACGCCGTTAATTTTCTAACAGAAAACTTAACATAGTTAACCTAAATTAAATGTCATTAACCAATTCTAACTCCGTTAAAAATTTAAAAAGTCAAACTTGAGGACCACCATCTTCATCTTCTTCCACCCAACCTATCTCCTCCCCGAGCGGCACCGATGCCGACTTATAATATCGAGATTCCAAACAAGGTTACAAATAACATGGCTAGTTGAGCTGGTGCAGAGTGGAAGGGATTCGTATCTAAAGATGGGCGGGAGATTTTTGTCAGAGACAATATGGTGCAAGGTGAAGATCGAGTTCTCATTCTCCACAAATTCTCTTATATATTTGCTACTTGGTTTGACTTAGTTGTTGGCAGGATAGTTACTGACAGCCCTGGGTGAAAGAAAAAAAAATAGGCCCTTCAACCTGCAAAAAAAGTTTTATCAACACATTTTTAAGACATAAACAAATATACCTTAAAATCCTATAAATCAAATCACTAAATCTTAAAATATGAAAATTCTAAACTCCAAATTGTATGGAAATCCTAAAAACTTCTAAAATAAAAAATTTTGAAAATATGAAAGCTACCAAAACTCTATAAATCTAAAACGGTAAAACACTAAAATCTTACAATCCTCCAAAACAAAAAATTATAAAATCTTTTTTTTCGCCCTCACCTAACTCATATGAAGTTGCATCAGACAAATCTTATCTAAATTTTTTTATTTTGATGTAAAGATATACGTGTTAATTTAATTATCATCATTTTTTTACTCTAATATTTATTATGTTTATTTTTATATGATACCCAAAGAAAATAAATAAACTATATTCTACTCAAAATCATTTTGTAACACATGATTTACATTGCCTCATAGTAATTAATGATGTTGTTTTACTTGCAAGGCTCGATATACAATTCCATCCTAAGCCAAATTATTTTCAATTTTTATTTCAAACCTTACATCGATTTGGGCCCCGGGAGGTGGCGGACCCTGGACACAAACATCCAGCCACTTATTTACTTTGATCAAACGTTTGAGATTATAATTAAGTTTTGTGGGAAAAGACAGTTGATGGATGTTTTTGGTAAGTGTTTTTGATAAGAAGGTTATCTTTTCTAGGTTGTGATGACTAATTGTCTTAATTTGTACTAACTCCTGTCACGCTTCACTTCACTCTCAGATGTAATCTTTCAGTAAAGATCACATAATTTGATGGCCACTTAATCTCCCCTCTCAGTTTTTCTCAATCACATTCACCTATCCTCTCAAATTTTCTCCAGAAATATTCATCTAGAGATTGTCTTTCATTTAGATTACGGGTTTTATGTTTTTTCTGTGATGTTCATCTCTTAGTTCTAATATGTGTAGTTTATTTATGATGATTTCGTCTCACTTCTTTTGTTAATGTTGGAGAGTATATATGGTTTCTATGGGTTTCTTATGTCGTGAGGAGTGTGTCTTGAGTTTTGTTTTCCTTACTTTGGGTTTTGTTTGTTATTTAAGTTAACATATATCTGTTTTTTCGTAATAGGCAGAGTTTGTTGCTTTTTAGCTAAATGTTTCTGGGTTTAATAATTTGGGTTTGTGTTGTGTTTAGGTAGTTTTTGAATTTATTTTTCTCTGTTTGTGATGTTGCGTTGTTCATCTGCGGTGTTATTGAGATAATTTTTAAAAAACAAGGACTTCTACAGGAACTTTGTATGATGGTTTTGTAAAAATTAAATGTTGGATATTTGTAAAAGTTGCAGGTGTTATTTTCTATACATTGAATTTGTAAAGTTATATCTAAACTTTGTGTAGTTGCTTATGTGGAGTTTTATATAGTGAACTTTGGAATTTGTTTAAGCGTAGAAGTTCTATATACTGAACTTTTATAGTGAGTTTCGAACTTTATGTAAGCTCAGCATGAATTTTTGTAAAGTTATATATGAACTTTGGGATTTATTAAAGTTTATATGAACTTTGTTAGTCTTGGGTGTTGCTATTGAGTAAGTTCTAAACTTACATATAAAACATTTTATAAGTTGTGGATGTATAGACTCTCAAAAATTCAATATCAATTTTGTTAAACTTTTATAGGATCCTGATTGATAAAATTAAAGTTCCATTTAAACAGTGGTAAAGTTCTGTATAAACTTTTGGTAATATTCTTATTTACTTTTCTTAATGTGGTGTTTCCTAATTATATTGCGCTAATTATATTTTAACTTTGTTTGCATCATACATTTTTTGTGAGATGTGGATGCACAACTTCAGAAAACTTCAACATGAACTTTGTTAAAGTTCTATATGAACTTGAAATTTGTTAAAGTTTCATATAATCTTCGGTGAAGCTCAATCTGAACTTAAGTAAATTCCTTATTAAATAGTAAATTACACTTATTTCTTTTTAAATTTAATTACTTAATAAATTTTTAGTATGATTTCCAAATTAGATTCTAGTTCTATACAGACATTTGTTTATTAAATTGTGGAAATTTCATCATGAAATTATTTAAAGTTCTAGTTGATCTTTAAAATTTGATAAATTTGTTGCATTAGATAACAGTAAAATCATAGCCCTGGACAACAAAACGGAGGTTGTCTGATACTGAAGGCTCATAAGCCTCATGCGGCAAAATGTTGTGATTAGGTTACATGGAGATTGGTTGAGTGGCTGGAGACCAACATGATTCATCTCTACAGGTTTCTTCATCATCTGCTACTCAATTGCTATGCATGTGAACCAGCAAGCCCAACCAAAGATTCCATCAAGTTACAGAGATGACAAACTCATCATCTGAGCTCTCATGTCACAAATGGAGGCTGCATTCCCAAAACCACCTGCCAGGCCAGGAGCCCTGAACAAAACAAATAATAAGTTAACTCACCCATCTCTTTCTGTGCTAGAGGTTCTTGGTTTCTTGCAGGCCGATCCAGGTTGGATTGTCAGAAGTGAACCCTTCGCATTTAAAAGAAACTGTAAATAATAGATTGATCATCCAAAAAAAAAAAATACAAGAACAGTTTACAAATGTAATTATCCATACATTTATGATCAAACTGAATGTGCTTTATCATGTTTTATGTACAATAATGTAGCACAGGTATCCTTTATTCTATATTACGGTATGCCCAGAAGCCGTTCATAAACATGGCACATGGCAGGCATTCGCAGAGCAAAAACTGCCTGCGGAAAACTTACCTCTCACCTTCTTACAAAAATTGGGAGCAAGCATGATTCCTTTGCCCTTAGGTCTGCAGCATGCTGCAAGTCCAAGCTCACTAATAAAATCTTCTCCACATCTTAGAAGCCAGATCATGAATAAACTGCGTCTAGCTATGTACAAATCTGAATGACCAATTACGAATGACCACACCATGAGATGTGCAGACAGTGCCGTAATGAGTCCTGTATGGGATGGCTTACAGAATTTTCTGTATATCCCTTCTAGTGATTGATGGGCCACCAACCATGTCAACAGGAACTATTGTCTTGCCATGAGAGATGAGACAAATGGATCAGAAATACGGTTGTGTTCCAACTGATATTGAGTACTGAGATGCATAATCGCAAGGGACGGTGGCACATTCTCTGCCACCAGTAGTGAGAACTCAGTTTGACCCTGATCGTTTTTTCAATGCCGAAGTTGTCCCACACTTATTTTGGCAAATATCGAGGGTGAAATCCATGATGTTA
>NQLW01000055.1:1090326-1108684 GCA_002312845.1 Kalanchoe fedtschenkoi
GTAAAATGAGTCAGAATCATATCATCTCTCTGTTAGGCATATTTGGAGTGACCAGTATGCATATTTCAATGAGAGCCTTGGTTTTAAGTCTGATTTTGAGCTAGTGAAAGGGATGTAATTCAGAAATTATGAAGTCTTTCGTAAGGCTTTAAGGTACTATGCGGTTTGAAAATATGATTTGACCATGACTTTGTGGATAATAAAAGGATCAGAGTATCAGCTCAATGTCGAGTCAATCACTGTCCGTGGAGAATTAGTGCCTTGTGGCACAAATTCAGTGGTGGCACTAGAGTATTTCAAATTAAAGTTTTGGGGTTTCATGAAAACTGTCGAGAGACTTGGAAAATAAGAAGGCATCTGCGAGATTTCTTGCTGAATATCGTACCTACATTTATTCAAGGATAATCTAAACTGGGAAGTTGAGGCAATTAGGAAGCATGTTAGGAGAGACTTGTTTGTGAATGTATCTCCCTTTATGTGTTATCGTGCAAAAAAGATTGTCGGGGAGATCATTGCTGGAAGGATTGGAGAGCAATATTTTGTGCTGCGTGAATACTGTCAAACCTTGCGCATGTACAATCCTGGAACATCATTTCATATGTGCTTGGAGGGTGCTCGTTTTAAAACAGTTTACGTCTGTCCAGATGGGTGCAAAAGATGGACATAGACCAATAACAAATCTGAACGCCTGTCACATGAAAAGTGAATTCACTGGGCAGATTCATTCGGTGGTTGGGAGGGATGAAAATGATAATATGTTCCCCATAGCCTATGTCATAATTGAAGCAGAGACAAATGACACTTGGACTTGGTTTATCCATCACTTAGTAGAGCATGCAACACAATTGTATCATGCAAAGAGTTGAACGTGATTGCACATGGTGTTCATTCCTGTGAAGACGTGAAGCACGCAAATTTCTAGCAGCTGCCATGTCCTAAAAAAGAAGCAAACAGACAAACATGAGAGGCCCCATGGAACAAACAGAAGTTACAGGTGAAAAATTAAAAGCTCGTGGGAAGTCCTCAGATTGGAAATTGGAATCAACAAATATGTAGAACAGCAGTTAGTAGCAGTTCAATAGAATAATGGAGCAACAATTATCAAGAGATATTACCACCTCAAGTCCTAAAAATATGTTCCTGCAAGAAGAAACAAATAAGCATGTTCAGAAAGATGCAGCACTAGTGATGTAAATTATCTCTGTCAGTTCTGTAACAAAGTTTTTTTCTTAAGCCCACAAAGAAAATTCCTGATTCAATTGGTTCAGCATGTCTGAACACGGCCAAAACACAGTTCCATATTGGTATGCAAAACATCAGAGAACCACGGACTAAAATCCGTGCATTTTCAGAGGAGCAAAGCAATCAATGAAACCTATCATACCAAGCGCATTTATTGAAGAAAACACAGTGAAGAATGCTGACGAATATTACTAGTGAAGTTGGCGTCGGGACTACTTTCAAAGAAAAAAGTTGCATCTTTTTGCGATTTATAATACTTAAAAACATACAACAATGCAAAGCTAATGATACAGGTAAGAACAAGTGTAGGTCAGTCTTGCTCTATAATATCATGCTACAGTTGAGCTGTATGTTCTAATGGTTGATTAAGCTCTCCTAGAGCGCCAAGTTGTCTTTTGAGCTTGGCAATATGAGCTTGAACCTGCACATTCAATATATGTTATCTGATACCATATCATAAATATTCTGAATGCATTCTTGTTTCAGCTTGTAAGTTGACATCATACAACAAGCAACAATAATGAACTCTGTTATCATTCTAGAATTTTTATTTTTTCAGAGCAACCAAAGATAGTAGGACTACAGTCTACACTTACTTGCTGACGTGCGGCAGCAAGTTGTAATAGCTCATCTGCTTCGGAGAAATTTGTGAACCATTGGCTGAGGGGATGATCTTTTGTATCACCTCTCTTCTTCTTGTTTGGGTCCTCTGCTGGAGCTACAATGGTGCACAAGAAACTGCACTTTCAAGTGTTTTCATAGACCAAATTGAGCTCAAAGATGAGGGCACTGTTTATCATTTACAAAGAATCAACCAATGTACGGATATGATACGGTCAAACTGTTTATCATTTACAAAGAATCTACCAGTATATGATATACGAATATGATAGGGTCGAATGATACCTGGAGGAGACAAAGTGAAACCTGGAGGCAGTCTTGGAACAATCACAGAAGGATGAGATTGTATACGAGCTAGAAAACTATCAGAAGGATCATAGAAAACAATGTCTTCAAAGGACTCAACCACAACTGGTTTTTTGGTTGACATGGAACCGGATTCATCTTCTGGGTATAGTTTCAAGTGATGATATCTGTCATCAGCCAACCAGCACATCGAGCTTCAGATTCAATAGAACTAGCACATGGCAAAACTAAAATAGGCGAACATTTTACAGAACATGTCGGATGAGCATTTCAGAATCAAATGAAAAGAAACTCACAGACTCAACGGCTTATCACAAACGTCATTATGAAAATGGAGGGTAATGGCAATTTCAAACTCGCCCCATCCAGCTTCAGACAACTCAAAAGGCGGCGATTCTACAACCCTCGTAGGGTTATTGAAACTTGAGTGCAGTTGAAACACAACCTGCTTCACCACCGCACCCAAATCCTCATTTGTTGCCCCACGAACATACACGGTCCACCTATGGGACTGGTACCTGGTCAACCAAGGTTAACTACTCAATGCCCACATCTACACAAACAATCGAAAAGACATCAAAAAAGGATAAAAATCAAACTTATGTACTTACTCATTCGCCTTCTTACCAAGCCAAAATGCAACATTTCCATACACTACGGGCAAGCTCACTTCCATGTCTCTCGGCCTCTTATGCAAGCTCTACACAGCAACACATCAAAACCGGTTAAAATCAATGCTTTATAAAGAGCATGATATGAATCAAACTCATTGCTCAACATCAGGAAAATGTCTGACGAAACAACATCATACAAGTTAAAAAAATTTGGACTTTACTACCTTATCATTCTCCCCATCTTCAGATTTGACCGATTTGATACGCTGCGATTTGGGTGCTGCTGAATTTAACTCCTGCTGCTCCAAAACGCTTGACTTGATAACCAGCTTGTTTGGCATCGTAAATGGTCTTGAAGATGGCTAGGGTTTCACAGAGCTTAATTTGCTGGGATTGATAAGGAGATGAACAAAACAAAAATGATCTTATGTACTCACGTCCACAGATTGCAGAAAAATTAGCCAATCAGATTTCGACACGTCACTAGCACAGTAGGTCATTGGAGACTGCTTAGATGTGATTGGCCGGATGAAAGGCGTGCACAGTGCACCGAAGACCACAACTGCCGATTATTTTACCGTTAAAATGACAGGTATGAGTTCAATCTTCAAACTTTGTCTTTCATTGCAGCCCCTGAACTTCGGTCAGTGGTAAGTAAAGACCCTGTAGTTTTCACTTTACGTTTCTGCCTATGAAGCTCACTGGTTACTGCTCAGGCTAGCTTGAGAGTGAATCATCTGCTCCAAAAGATCTCATTTCTCTTCCTCACTGCATTTATCAGCTCAACACTCTATCCGGCTGCATCCGGTGTCCTTGATCAAATCCTTCGCTCGTATAAACCTCCTCAGTTGGTTAATCTCCTCCCACATTTGAAACTTGGCGTACAGGTTCGACAGCTTGAGATACAATCCCAAGTTTTCCGGATCCAGTTCAATAGCCTTCTGAGCAGCCATTATACCGAGATCAAGATCGCTGTGCTCCAAACATGCGCTAAGCAAAGATCCCCACAGTTGCACGCTGCAGTTACTATTCGCACCTTCGTTAGGCATCTGAGACACTACCTTCCACGCCTTGTCCACCTCGCCAGCCCTGCATAGCAAGTCGACTATGCAGCTGTAATGCTCTGGTTTCGGGTGCAGTCCGAAGTCACTTGACATGGAGTTGAAATATTGAAGACCTATTTCCACTTGGCCTGTGTGGCCGCAAGCTGAGATCACCGTGAGGAACACGATGTCGTCTGGTTTGATTCCTTCTTGTAGCATCTCCTTGTATGAAGAAATCACTTCCTTGTGGCAACCATTTTTGCCGTATACTCCGACCATCGAGGTCCATAAAACCAGATCTCTCTGGCGGGTTTTAGCTTGCTTGATCCCAGCAAGACAGAAGACGCGATGCGCTGATTCCACTAACCCACACTTTCCATACATTTCGATCAGAGAACTCATCAGATACACATCAGTCTCCATCTGACAAGAACCGCGCAATGCGTAGCCGTGGACCTGTTTACCTAGATCAACGGCGGAGAGTGCAGTACATGCCCGCAAGCTGGCAGACAATGTGAAGTTATCATGAACCAAATTCAACTCAGGAATATCTTTCACCAGCTCAAGTACTTCCACCCATAGTTTGGCTTCACCAAACCCAGATAAAAGCGCGTTTACACACACGACATTCTTCACAGGAATTTCATCGAACACCGTCTCTGCATCACAAACCCTACCAGTCTTACCGTACAAATCAACCAAACCGCTCCCTATAAAAACACTCGACGACCAGCCTGACTTCACCACCAGACAGTGCAACTGCTCACCAAGCACGAAGCTTTCACCGAACTACATAGCGCGTAGGTGTCCAGCGGAACACCGTTTCCATGCATGAAACAAAACGTCCTTAACGCCAGCAAGTGCTGCCCTTTCTGACAAAATTCAGATGCAATCACATTGAACGGAATTGGGTTGGTCGGATTGATGCTTCTGAACAGATGCTGCAGTGTTCGAAAGCCGCTCAAGCCGATGCAGGCTGCGTATGACTGCGCCAGCTTTGCGATGAGATTTTGCGAAAAGTAGACCAACCCAGTTAATATCAAGCTGCTGTGAAGCCTCTTGATGCTTTTAACATCTTTGGATTTACAGCACTTGCTCAAGAATCTGATCACAAAGTCTGAGGTTAGGGTTTTCAGAAGATGAGAGCTGCGTGACATTGAAAGTGAGCGAAATGAGATGTTGAAGATTTATGCCCAAGCGGAAAGCGCGTTTGCTAAGTGTCATCGCATCATCAAGGCTCCTATCACTACAAATCTGTTTTTCTCTCTCCTCTTGTTAATTGGGTTTGAGTGTGATCCGACAAATCTACGTAGTATCAAAATGGTCGTACTCTTAAAACATGCATGTGACGGTTAACTAAATTCGCATGAGATCCCACCTGTCGAGTTTAACAAACCTGGACAAGTGAGGGGGAGTGTTGAACATAGTGGTATCATCCCACATCACCCATTGACAGCTTTAAAATGATCTTATTATATAGTTAGGCTCCCCACTCATTGCCAATTAATTTTGAATGTGGATCCGACAAATCTACATTTATAACAAAAGACAATTTATAGTTTAGTTAATAATTTTATAACAAGGATTGCACTTCTAGTTGTCCAATATGGATTCAAAGACCATGAGAAGCAATGTCAATATCATCTTCAGTCTCTTCTTCTTTCTCATCCCAATGTTTTGGACAAGTAACCTGACAACTACATTTCCTCATATTCATCATGTTTTTCACAACATCCTTCAACTCCTCATGCTTTGAATAATATTTTGACACCGTCATCCCTCCTTGCTCACTGTAATGCCTATTATATTTTAGCTAGAACTTCCTTGGTCCATGCATGTTGTTCACGGAAATTTACAGTCAGCTCATCTCAAAGTTTCTTTACCTTATAAATTTATAGAAAAATCTTAGCTATATCAGGTGAGACTGAATTAGCGATCCAGACTATCACAATTTTTTTAAAATTCTCTGTATGAGACGATCACATTTGTAATTCTTATTCCAAAATTTCACTATTCTTAATGATGAAGAATGGATGACGATTGTTTATATTTAATTATTGGGCATCACTATGAGACAACAAAATATATAGGAGGGGAAGAGGAGCTGACTTTCCAATTTACAGAACAAAACGCAGCACTTTGGTGTTTGAACTTGGGTGAAGGCCACGCTCCCAAATCGCTGTGTTGCGCCCGTATTCAAACCAGTCCATTTCAAACAAAGGTTGACACCTCCTATAAAAACGACGTAGTTTTGCATTTTCAAACACAACGTTTAGCGCGCAACGGTCATCTTTGTCTTCAAGTCCTCGACGTCCGCGTCGATTCGTACACGACCGGCCGTATAAATCTCGCTCCGATGATCCTCGTACGCTGTGGATCGATTACTCTCGCACTATTTTCGGCCGGAATGCCCGCTTTCCGGTGCGCGCATCTTCTTAAACTCGGCAGCCGGATTCTGCGTTTGAGCTTTCAGTCGCGGGTGTGGCCGGGATAGTGTGAGCCTGTGCGAAGCGATTAAAGGGAAAGTCTCGGTGATGAATCTCTTGAATTGATTTTCTAATCGTTGCTTTTTGACTGTCAATTAATGCTTATAAATGGAGAATTTCATCGTTTATGGCTTTGATATCTGGTGGCTATCGATTTAGGGTTTCCGATTTCTGACTTGTTGCAGGAGTTGGTTTTGATCGTAAAAATCCTGAGTTTCTGGTGGTTTGAGGAAATCCTGTACGGGTTTGCATAATGATGGGATCATTTTTCTCGAGAATCTTCTTGTGAGCATTCTGAATGGCCTTGTGTTTTCTTGGGTTACATGCTTATGCCCAAAGCTTTGCTGTATGGTGCTTTCTGCTTTGCAGTTGATTCTGATTGTGAATCTTTTCCACTCATTTTGTGAACAGGTTGGTGTTTGGATATGCATTTCCGGCGTACAAGTGCTTCAAGAGCATCCAGAATCACAAACAAGATGATGAGCATCTTCTGTTTTGGTGTCAGTATTGGTGAGTTTTGTCTAAATCACACAATAGGCAGGTTCTTGGTTTAGTATCAAATCTGGTGATGAATTTGAATTTGAAATGTGAATTTATGGCACTTTCGGTTGTTGATTATTCGAGTTTCTGTCAACTATGAGCAGGATTTTGGTTGCAGCCCTAACTATCTGCGAACGATTTGTAGACCCTTTTATGTCATGGTAGGAGGGTTTATTACAATTTTAAAACAGTAGATAGATTACGAAGCGAGGCTTGAGTGTGACCTTATTTACCTATGGCAGGTTGCCGTTTTATGGTGAAGCGAAGCTGGCAGTTTTCATTTATCTATGGCATCCTAAAACAAAGGTCACTATTTCTCTGACCATGCTTTCAGTGTAGTAGTTAGTAATAACTTATCTCTACCGGAGAGGGCTTACATTGTGTAGAAGTAACTGGTTTCTTTGGACTCCATTGATTGATGGTGTTCAGGGGGCGGGATATGTTTACAGCTCGTTCTTCCAGCCATACATAGCGAAGCATGAATCAACAATAGATAGGTTCCTGGTGAATATACGACTGACAGCCGCACAAGTTACTTCTTTATACCGGCAAAGGTTTGCAACACATGGACAGAAGCTTTTGTCAGTGATTTTGCAATTTGCATCCTCCCAGTCAGCCTCTCTTTCTCGTCCTGACAAGGTAATACCCGAATATTTACTTTTCATTCTCAACCGCGCTTCTTGTCTTCAAAAAGTGATGACATTGCGTTGTTAGACATTTCAGGAAGAGTAACAGCATCTGTTGAAGATTTAGAAGTCGCGGGAGTACCACTTGAAGAAAGTTGGTCTCACCATCTCTGTTTGCAGCTTTGAGTTAGATAATTGACAGGATTTTTTTTCTTTGTTTAGGAAGTAAGTAAAAGAATGGACATGGTATGTGGCTGCATCAATTATTTTCGAAGGCATTACACTCTTTTCTGGCTGACCATTTAGTCAAGCTGACTCTGGTTGATCATCCTGTCTTGCATCATTTTTAATCACATTGGATTTCAGATGTCTAAGATTTACTGAGGAATCCGGAATTTTCCTGAACTGATTTGACTCGACTTTTCAGAAGGGAGGAAGGTAGATAAAACGGTATTGTTCCTTCTTTTAATGAATTAAACATGACGCCGTTTACAGCTTGAGAGACTCACTTTGTCGCAAACGAATGTGTCTGAAGCTGGCGGGAAGACGACTAGGACTGGACAAAGGCAATAAACTGCAGCAGCAGCTCAACTGCAGATGCAAAGAGGAAAATGAAACGGTCGCGGAGGTAAACTCTTTATGAGTATCAGCAAATTTATATTCTGACGAGACATAGAATGGCTTGATGATCTGCTCAGCAACCTTGTTGTGGACAAGGTGATAATATATTTCTATGTGTTTCGTCCATTCTTGAAAGACCGGATTCTGACCGATAGCTAGAACGGATCTGCCAAGCAGAATGTTCAGAAGCCAAATCAAATCGCTGGTGAAATTGGGGAGAGCCTGATTTTCAGCTTCGTCTTAAGAGTTAGAAATGTTTTTCTAGCATAGAATAAGCCCTTCAGATACTGAACTACCTTTAATGTGATAACTGCATATGGTGATCATAAAGATTGACTAAGAATTGACTTAAATAGTGAAATACAAAGCCTGCCTATAAGCCTTCTGAATTGATCCGGGTTAACCAAAAGAGGATTGGTGGGAAATGTTAACTTATGAGTTGGAGAAGTAGGAACTGTAAAAGATTTATCTGTATAACATATTTCCTACGACAGAAAAATCTTTCTTGGACCTTTCTGGTTCAATAACCAAAAAATACTTAGCTTCTCCTAAATATTAGTGAGAAAAATCCAAACTTGAGCAAGGTCTCAAAAAGCTTATGGAACCATTGACTAGGAATTTGTTTCAAGTCTTATAAGGACTTGAGCAACAAATTCCAACTAGAGAGAGACACGGCCCCAAAAATGTAAGGCACAGAAACTCTGTCATCATACCAAGTAATTATCTGTTAACTCCTCTGACATAGTTACCAACTTCAAGAGCTAAAGCGTGTTGAAAAATTGAAATTTTTTGGGTGCCTAATTTCATTACGAAATCTTCCACACAATAATATTTGATATGGATGATGCCTAAAATTTTGGTATGGACGGCGCGTGATTTAGGTAAGAAGGTTACGTTGTCTACTATAAAAAAACATTAAGCAAATTCTCTTGTTTTCTCTTATAAAATGAGAATGAAAATGATGGAATTTGCATTCTTATGTTATGTTACATAACTGTTCTGTATTTGACAATTTATTTTTTTTCAGTAGTTCTCATAATGGTTATACAATATAAATAAAAAAATCAATATTTTTTCTTCCTCCGAATTTCATATACACATCAACTCTGTACCAACACTATTAATAGATCCTGACATTTTTTATTAGAGCTAGATTTATTAAGCAATATCAGGAGCGATATTTGAGCACTATAATTGATTCATGTCTAATTCGATTCCATCTCAATCGCTAATTTGACTGCATGGATTTAGATGTCTGATCGACTCGTATGAAGACATTTTTTCAGTAAAAAAAATTATTTAATTTGATCGAGACAAACTACATGGAAATAGTTGGAGAGACATTTGATGCACTTACAAAACGAGAAAAATATTCATTAATTGCTCCTCAAAGCAGGTATTAGTGGATAAATGGTGAGAAATTCATTTATAATCACATTCTTTAAAAGAAACATAAAAAACAATAAACATTTTGAGAAGCTCATTTTTAGCCTTATTTTTTCTTTAGTATAAATATGAAAAAAATAATCAGCAATTTTTTAGTCAGATTTCACACTCATTCAGTAAAATTCGTTATTTAAGAGATTCCCAGTCTCTTACCAATTGAACTAACATCTATATTAATATAACTAATTCTCTATATAAAAACTAAATATAAAACTTTCGGTGCTTGATACAAACATTAGTACTTAGAAGTTCGGTAGTCAGAGTCGTAAGTAATTTTATTTGGTCAGATCTATAGGTAATTTTATTTTTAGAAGTTCCCAATACTAAGATGAGAAAAATAAATGAATTAAAAAAAATACACATTATCATACATACAATTTTATATTTTAAATTTTTAAAAGCGGATAGTTTTAGGCTTTGTTTTTGTTTATGAAAAGTTTTATGGAAAGAAAAATTAGATGGAGGGTAAATTCTTTGCTTGATTTAGATGAAAATTTTTGAGAAAAAAAGTTTATTGAAAAATATTGTTTAATAACAATAGGAAATAATATTTTTAGAATGTGACGGAATGATAAAAAGAGTGAAAGATAATTTATGATAATGCTCACAACACGAGTTCAATTTATTTACAGGAAAATCTCTGACCTAGTAAATCAATTTTTAGAATGAAGTTCACCAAATCGTAATGTTTTATGAATTAATTCGGCTCGCTTATTCTTGTAAATCAATTAATTCGTTTAAATCTAAAATATTTTGGTTTCAATTCGGTATACTTAATCAAAAAAATAAATTTAATGAATTAAAAATAAAAAACCAAATACATATATATATATTGTAAATATTTTAATTTAGCTCAGTTAATTTGATTAACTGATTACATAATAAAAAACCAAAGTGATCGATTTCTCGGTTAACCATTCAATTTTGTTAGGTCAAAAAGTTTTCAATTCCATTAATTTAATTCAGTTGATTAAATACAAATTTGATTCAGTTAACTGACTAACAATCCTATTTAGAAATTACTAGAACAGTCCCCCAACCCAACCACCTTAAATATATAATCAGATATAATTAAAATATAAATAAAATTAAACTAAATTGATATGCCTCAAATTTCATTTTGGCACCCTCAAATTCTACGGGGACGGCCCTGGTCGGTCACAAATGAATCTTACATGTTTACCTCTTAATTCGATGCGGCCGTCATTCCGCAATCCTCTCTGCGCTTCTCTGAAGCTATAAACCATGCGAACGCGCTTCCCAACAATCTCAATCCTGGCACCATCTTTCTCCCTCACCAGGCGAGTTTCTACGCCGTAGAAAGCCGCTTCATCTTCTAGGCAGGTCTCCGACTGCTCTGTCTGCTCATCATCCTCGTTCTCGCAAGTATCTAGACAGTGACGGATCCATAATTTTTTTTTCGGAGAATAAAATTACATAATCAAAATTTTAATTGAATTTAAAAAAAATTAAAAATTTAATTAAAATTAAGCATATAAACCTTCTTCCATCTCGTCATCTGCATGCACCATGTTAGCTTCTTGTTGCAAGAGGGAATATCTAGCTACTTAAGGATTGTTAGAGTAAAATAATATAGTTAAGGGATACAATTAGTAATTTGTAATAGGCTATATATTGTGCTACAATATTAGAACAAAGGGAATCAAGAATTTAACCCTAAATCTATCCTTCCCCCAACAATCGTCTCCTTCCCTGCCTAATCTCTTCTGCTCCTCTCCTCCCTTCGTCAACCTTCCTCTATTTCCCGTTCCAATTATCAGTCACAAAAGTTGGTTTGCATCATTTTGGTGCTCTCATTGAGAGCAAGGAAGGATAGATTTAGGGTTAAATTCTTGATTCCCTTTGTTCTAATATTGTAGCACAATATATAGCCTATTACAAATTACTAATTGTATCCCTTAACTATATTATTTTACTCTAACAATCCTTAAGTAGCTAGATATTCCCTCTTGCAACACTTCTGGGCTATCTTCGACTTCAACAGAACTGCCATTCCCTGCCATATCCTCTGCTCTGCTCTTATCGTGCATGATAAATGGGCTCATGTTCAACAACAGGATTTATTATTTTTAAAGGTTGTCAAACTTATTAATTATGCCTAACTTTCCTTGAAAGTAATTAAAATTTACTATATAAATATATTTTTTTCCAAAAGATTGTCAAATTTAACCATATATGTAAACATATATGTAAAATAAAATTGTAATTTATGGGAAAAACGGATATTCCCCGTCAGGGTATATAAGCTACTTGCCTTAACGGTTAAAATGACTTCATTTTGAATGTTGTTTAGGAGTTTAGGGTTTCATGATTAAAAATTTCTAATATTTTAGGATTTATAGGGTTTCGAGGGGTTTTAGGATTTTTTTTAAAATATTTTTAAGATTGACGATTTTAGAGTTGTGAAAAGACACATTTTTGGATGGGTTTGGAAATATTCAAAAAAATACTAAAAATATGAAAGTTTGAAACAAAAAAATCTTTAACCCTAAAACATTACAAAATTTAAAACTTCGAAATCATAAATCTCATAAAAATAATCTAAAACAACATCATTAAGTCCTATATTTATAGTATTATAGCCCATACTGCCCATAAGTTTTTTTTTTTTACAATTCATTTTAAAGTCAAACTTTACTAATATGACAGAATGCTGTCTTCAAACTAAATGGGTAACCAATAACAATAAAATATATATTTCTACAAATAAAAAATTCAAAACGTTTAAAATTGATTAATTATCAAAATCAAACCTAGAAATACAAATCAAAATAGATATGGAGTGCGACCTTCTTCACATCATCCAATGAAAAAATGAGTGTCGGCTGGAATAGGTTTTATTCTCGGAAAACCTGCACCTCTTCTTTTTCTTCTTTTTTCAAAGCAATTAGCATTAAATTCATTGGGTGTGAATTAAATAAAAAACACGTCAAATATGAAAACTGTATTAGGGATAAGATTTAGTTTTGATTTTTTATACTTAAATTAGAATTGATCGTTTTAGGCTGCGTTTCGTAGCCGGTTTAAATTATCCAGATTAATGGTATCAGTAATATTAGTACGAGAATTATTTATACTAATTATTATTTGAGAAAATTGATATGATATGTCACCTTAAATAAGTTAAATAAGGGGTCGGACAAAAATACATATTTTTGCTCCTTTTCTTTTAAGTTTTAGGGGGTTTTAGAGTTTTACATGTTAGGGTGATTTTGTTTTAGGGTTTTAGAGTTTTAAAATTTTCATATTTTTATGATTATATGAGTTTAGAGGGTTTTGGGGTTTATAGACACTTAGATTTAGGATTTTTAGATTTTAGGATTTGGGGTTTTATTTTTTAGGGGAAAACCCCAAAAGGGGCTCTGAACTATCACCACTTACCCAATTGCGGTCAGAACTACCACGATTTTCAAAAAAGATGCGATGAAAAAAAAATTGGACTGATTTTTTAAAATAAAATTCACCATTACATTCCAAAACTAATATTATTATAAAATTTAGATTTGTGTGTGAAAATTATGTCATTTGATTATCAAAAGACGTCGTTTTCTTTATGTGCATAAAACAATATAATTTATTTTCATAACTAAACGACATAATTTTCGCACACAAATCTAAGTCTTATAATAATATTAGTTTAGAAATTTAATGGTAAATTTTATTTTAAAAAATCAGTCCAATTTTTTTTTCATCGCACCCTTTTTGGAAATTATGGTAGTTCTGACCGCAATTGGGTAAGTAGTGATAGTTCAGGGCCCCTTTTGGAGTTTATCCCTATTTTTTATGATTTAAAGATTTTATGGTATTTAGAATTATGCCTTAAACATCGTAAAACATTAAAATGAAATAAAAATTAAGTAAAATGATGTTATTTTGACGATCTCTCATATATTTTGTATAAGATGTCATCATACATCCACTTACCCCTATTTATTTATACTTAAAACATGTTTATTAGATCGGAGGTATGCAAACTTATTTACACTATTATCTTTTTGGTTCTTTCAAAATCACACAACTTTCCAATTTCACAAATTTAATATTCTTTTTTCTTCTTTGAAATATAACACCAATTTCAAAGCATGATAAAAACTGTGAAACAACCTCAGCTTGACAGCCTCTGGGTCATCGACTACTTCGCTTCTCCGCCTCAACCCACTCCATCATCCATAGGGTATCTTTAACAGAGGTTCATGAGAGAGGTTTATGGCAGAGTATGAAGGTTATTTGACATGAAACTCCATTATGGATGACTGTTTATGCTCCTCTGATATGATACCGCTTAACACAGATGATGCTCTTTATGGACAATATACGGCGGATATGAAACGTCGTATAAAACCTAAACTTTATAAGGCGTTTTATAATTAAAAACGTCGTATAAGACTATCAGATGCAGGCGTTTGTAAGTTATAAACACCATATGATGACTGAGGTTTTTTAAATTAAATTGGGCCAGACTTTTACGGTGTTTTAAAATTAAAAATGTCGTTTAAATCTATCAATAACTATTAAAATAATAATTATATCCGTTATATGAATCATATAAAATTTGATAATTAATATAATATGAAAAAATATAAAAATATTATAAAATAAATGGGGTCCATGTACAGAGTTGTATGAAGGTTTATCTAGTATAAAAGATAGGTTTATAAAAAAAAGATTTATGAGAACGTTGATTGACATGACACAAAATACATAAGACATGACACAAATATGTTTTTGAGAGTTATGAGTTGGAGATGCTCTTAAATTACAAGTGAGATTTGATCCACCAAATTTGGGATATATGGCATCTAGGGTTTCACGTGTAGTTGCTTCAGTGATGAAGCCATGCTAATCTCAAGGAGCCAGATATAAACATTTTGAATGCTTCATGGTGCATGCCAGATGAGCAAAGAAACCCTCTTCAAGAATATCAGGTGGCTCACATCCATGGAGCTCTCCAACTGTCCCACACATCTGCGGTCATTCCCGTCATCTGTTGGTTGTAGTTAAGTGTAAGTTGTGTCGGCAGACCTGACCAGTGAAGTGCTAAGTTTCCACCATGTTTTCGTTTGATTTGTCTTGTTACATGTTCTGTAATTGGTTTGATATTCGCGGAGCAAGCTTAACTGATTCAGATCTGTCGTGGTTGGCCACTCATTCATGCTATGGATCACCTCTCAGTCTCTATGGATCGATCTTATACTTATCACTAATTGATAAGCATAACTTTATAAATTTATTTGCACAGGACGGCTCAACGACGGTCCTATCAACTCTCTTCTCACCTTATATTACAAAATGTTCTCTTTGATCCTCATATTAAATTTAATCTTATGTCCATTTCCAAACTCCTCTGAAATTCCTTTAATCTTGTTCTTCTTACTCACAACGATTGTTACTTACAGGACCTGATTTTGAAGAACACGTATTTGATTGGTAAGTTGTAAAAAGGATTATATCAATATATTTCTGATCATACTACTTTACCGTCACTTGGTCCAGTTTCAGCCAACAGTTCCACCTCTGCTATCACCTCAGATCTTACTCTTTGACACCTAAAACTTGGCCACACTGCTTCTTCCACTCTTCCTCATAATATTCAGCTCAATCTTAAGAATATTTCATGTGCTCACATCTGTCAAATATGTTCTTTAGCTAAGCAAACTAGAAGTTTTTTCTCAAGTAGTATTACTAAGACTTCATATTGTTTTAAAATTGTACATTATGATGTTTGGGATCCTTACAAAGATTTCATTTACAATGGTTACAAGTATTTTCTCACTATTCTAAAAACATTTTCCAAATGTAAATGGATATATCTTTTACACAATAAAAGAGAAGTTTTACAAAGTTTCACTCTTATTTTTGCCTTATGTAGTAAATTAGTTCTCTTCCTCAGTCAAGATCTTTAGGTCTGGCAATGGAACTGAAATTACAAATTCAGTTTTTCAAACTCTTCTTAATCACAGATATTTACTTGAAGTTGCTAGAGCTTAAAATTTAAAGCAAACTTGCCCATATAGTTCTGGGGAGAATGTATTTTAATTGCTGCTTTCATTAATAGATTTCCTACGAAGTTTCTTTTGTATAAAACTCTCCTAGAGGTATTAACTTGAAAATCTCTTACATGTGATCATTTGAAACTTTTGGTTGCTTATGTTATAGCTCAACTCTAAAATCCAGTCGGGATAAATTCTTTGCTAGAGCTAGAAAGAGCTTAAATATTCATAGGCTATCCTTTTGAAAAGACAACATACAAATTATATGATCTTGATACTAAAATCTACTTTAATTTAACAGAGATGTTCTTTTCTTTGAAAATATTTTTTCTTTCCAAAAATTTGTGCCATCAAAAACTTCAATTTCTATTAGTTCGCAGGAGGCAGGATCATTTACAGTGAGAAGATGAATCATCTGAGCGTTGTTCATGTACCCCTAATCACACATCATTTCCTTCTGCTAACATTCCTTCTACTCTCATCCCTTCTTCTAACCCAACCTTCATCTCCTGAACCTTCCTCTTCCTCACACCCGTCACATTCTGACACATCCTCATATTCCCATATTCCATTTACTCATGATCACACAAAGTCATCTCAAGTTTCACCTCCTCTCACTAGACTCAAAAGAACCTCTAAACTATCTAAGAATTACACTGATTACATAATTCCATCTTTTATTGACTTACCCCACTCAAATATGTCTTCATCTCAAAATATCAGGTAACCTCTATCCAATTTCTTTTATTATTCAGATATTCATCTATCTTACTTTGCATTTGTTTCAGACATGTCCAAAATTCCTGAACCTTCCAATTGCACACAAGTTTCTAAGAATCTCCACTGGATTCAAGTCATGAAAACTAAAATTCAAGCTCTATAGGTACTTCTTCAATAAAATGCAAATGATTTTTAAGGCGAAATATAAAGTTGATAGGTCTATTGAAAGATATAAAGCTCACTTAGTAACCAAAGGCTTCACTCAAACTCCAAGTATTGATTATTTTGAAACGTTTTCCCCATTGACTAAAATGACAAGAGTTTAACTCATTCTTGCAGTGGCTGCTGCAAAAAAATTGGCCTTTATATCAACTTGACATATGTCTTTTTACATAGAGATTTGCACAAAAATGTTTATATGAATGTGCCTCCAAGTTACAAGGTTCCCAATAAATCTTTGTTTCAAAGACCTGTTTACAAATTATTGAAATCTCTTTATAGCCTTAAGTAAGCACCTCGATAGTGGTTTCACAAATTTTTTACAACTCTTGGCTAATACGGTTTTGCTCCATGCTGTTTTGATCATTCTTTGTTTACACATAGAACCGAATGGAGATAGTGCCTCCGTCTGAATTGATTATCCTTTCAAACACATTTGCTTCTTCAATTGGTATAGAACCGAATTTTTGAGAGTGGTGTGGATAATGCAGGAACTAATGTGGAAGAAGATGAGTATGAGGAGGCCATGAATGGGGGATTCAGGAGAGGAATCGGATTTAGTTGACCTGGAGAACTTGCAAAATGGAGATAAAAGTGCTGTTGCTCTTGATGGCAGTGAGGGAGGCTGGGATCATGAGGATCTTGATCTCAGGGAGGCGGGATGGCTATGGTGGACCTCGTGGATCTTTCCGCGGTGGAAGAAGAGGCGGCTACAGCAATGATGATGCGGCTGAAGCAGGAGAGCGCACTCGCAGAACTTGCCGTGGAAACTGGGGAACTCCCGAGATAGCCCGACGATTTTCCATAGATGCATGTATGTCAAATCAGCTCAAATAACATTAACACTAAGTCAGCTGATGTACTTCCTCTGTCCTCTTTCACATGTCACTTAATCGAATTTTTTTGTCCTTTACTTGTCACTTAACAATTTTCAATGTGTATTTAATATCAACTAGTACCTTAAAACGTCAAACATTAATTACTTCTTTATCATAATCAATAAAAAAATCATTTATCATCAGTAATAATCTATCAATTTTACTTTTTGCACTAATTTTTTAAGAAAAATATCAATCACCCACTTATTAAATTGTTCAACCGCTAGTGTTTATTTCACCTTAATCTACTCAAATTAACCTTAAACGACATGTATTAGAGGACGGAGGGAGTAATTAACATGGACATTCTCCACCACCACATTCTACATCCAATCCCACAGGATTCAGGTATGCGCAGACAAGAAGAGACTAGAGAGCATTGAGCGTGTAAAGAGCATTGCAAAGCCTATTGAGAAGTGCCCAACTACGTTTTCACTTGCCTGGTTATGTGTGATTCTGCAAGGATGCCTGCCTTCCAAAATTTACACCACCCCAGAGGGAAGTCGCAAAACTAGTTGTCCACCAAACACACTGCAAATTGAAGCAGAGTTAAGGTTTGAATGACTAGGCGTTCGAGAAATCGGCAGTGGGAGAGAGATTCTACCTCTTCACATAATAGTAGCAGAAGTCGGCCAAGATAAATGTCTGAACGATTTCAGAGATCAGAACCATTGAAGGCCACAATCCATAGCCAAGAGCTACCAGCAAATGTCCCCTGGTGTCCAAAACCTGTTGTAAATCGATAACAACTAATCAACACAAGGCAATCGAACGTGCAACCACAGAATACTAAAACACAAACTTCTTAGACAAGGATTATGAACAAACACCTGAAGGACCCAATGGGCGCAGCTCAAGAATCTAGCAACTCCCAGCGCAAAGACATAATGTGCTGTAAACGGCTCAACAATCTGAATAGATAAAAAGGTACAAAATAAGCTGGTGGAGGAGGGGAAATCAAGCTATGAGTAGTAATTATCCCTGA
>NQLW01000055.1:1118078-1136600 GCA_002312845.1 Kalanchoe fedtschenkoi
TTGTATCACTACAAATATGCTTTGGAAATTCTTCATGAAATTGGTTTGAGATATTGCAAACCTTGTTCCACTCCAATGGATTTCTTTGTTTGGCCTTATCTTTTCCAGCCTAAACTTTGTTCTGTATTCTTTATCTCGGCGATATGTGTTGAGGATGTAGGGGGTGTGAGCTATGGCGGGCTTCTTGAAATGAACTGTCTTGAGTTGTCTCTTTTGATTCTTGTGGGGTTCTATCTGTAACTTAAATTAGTTGTGGGGATTTAATTGTATTTTTCCAGTTGTATATCATTTTAATAGCAGCTTGTAACAGTTCACACATTCATTGAATACAAAGGCTTTTTCCATCATTTTCTCTTTTCCCTGGATTTCTCCAGATTCTTTCGAAGCCCCGATCGACTCCGGCGCGGCCAATTGCTGCGTTTTCTTCATGGTATCAGAGCCACACTATTACATTCGAGTTCCTGGTAGCCTCTTGACCTAATCTGCGTAGTTCTTTTTAAAGTCTCTTCTTCAACATAGTTCAAATGCCTAACCCGACTGATACCGGAGTTCGGCCGAAAATTGGAAATTTGTTTAATACTGACAATCCTCTGTATATTAGTCTGAATGAAGCCACTAGTGTTGTGTTGGTTTCGGATGTCTTGGTTGGTACCAAGAATTTCAATTCTTGGAAGAAATTAATGAAGTTAGCCCTAAGCGCAAGATCCAAAGTGAGTTTTGTTCGTGGAGAAGTTCTGAAGCCACTATCCAATGATGTGATTCGTCTGGTGAGGTGGCAGAAGTGCAACTACATCATTATGACCGAGGACCGAGACACTGTATTTTATTTCTTTATCTTCCAAGAAATAAGTAAAGAAGCAAGAAGAATACAACAACCAGAAATATTCTGTCGGGTGAGAGGCACGCCGCCCAGTCAGCATCGTAAAAGGCACGAAGTTGCAGAGAAGAATTAGCAGCAAAGAACAGACTTGCGCAGATGCACTCTTGATATAACACAAGACCCTATGAACAGCTTGCAAATGATCATGAGTTGGGGCGCTCATGAACTGACTTAAGAAATGCATTGAATACGCCAGATCCGGACGAGTAATTATGAGGTATATTAGCTTGCCAACTATACGTCGATAGTGTTCCGAATCTGCTAACAAAGGTGCTTTGGATAAGACCAATTGATGCTTTGTATCCATGGGTGTAACATAAGGCTTACTAGTCAGAAAACCAGTCTCCTCGAGAAGGTCTAAAGTATATTTTCGCTGGTTGATAAAAAGACCTGAAGTGCTTCGAGCTAATTCAATACCCAGAAAATACTTGGCATGACCAAGGTCTTTTATACGGAACTAAGCATCCAAAAACTGTTTAAAAGTGTTGATGAGCTCAATAGGTGTGTCTCTGAGAAGAACATCATCAATATAAACGAGTAAAAGAATCAACTAGCCATCCTTGCGCAAGGTAAACAAAGAAGAGTCGTTAAGGCTTACTGTAAAACCAAACTGCAGGAGCGAATTACTAAAACTTGTTTCGAGAGGCTTTTAACAAGTTTGCAAACTTTACCTTCTGTCTTGGCTTTGTTGTAGAGACCAGGTGGCAGCTTCATATATACATCCTCATCAAGATAACCATGTAAAAAAGCATTGTTGACATCGAGCTGGAAAACATGCCACTGCCTGGCAGTTGCAACAACAAACATCACTCGTACAGAAGGCATTTTGATAACCGGAGCAAACGCCTCATGATAATCAATACCGTGTGTCTGTGTGTACCCTTTGGCAACAAGACGAGCCTTATGCCTTTCAATACTACCATCAACCTTTAACTTTAGCTTATACACCCACTCGCACCCAATGATGTGTTGGCCTTTAGGAGGATCAACAAGAATCCAAGTCTGATTATGTTCAAGAGCTTGTATCTCTTGTTTCATAGCTTCAACCCATGCAAGATATTTAGCAGCTTCTGTGTAGGAACTTGGCTCATGGATGGCATTAATGCGAGACAAAAATGCTTTGTGACGGGTGGAACAAAGGTCATAAGTGAGAACCTTAGTAATGTGATGTGGAGATTTAAGAGCACCACACATATAATCTTTCTGCCATATGGATGCTTGCCTTGTTCTCTGAGAGCATCTAAGTGGCTGAGAAGATGAGTCAGGTTGAGGAACATTGTCAGTGAAGGACTCAGTCGGCTGCTCAGTGTGTGCATTTGATCGAACCTCTTCAGTAGCATTAATAAACAATTCAGAATCTTCTTCATGAGTTGTAGGATGAAAAGGCACAGTAGGAAGTACCAGTGTAGGAGATGCATCTGCTATTTTCCTTTGAAAAGATACCTCACAGAAAATAACATGTCTTGAAATGATATACTTGTGCTGGAAAAGATCAAATATTTTGTACCCTTCTAACCGAATGGGTAACCCAAGAATACACATGGATGGGCTCGAGGATCCATTTTGTCTCTTGTATGCGGTTCAGTGGTGTAATAGCATAAGCACCAAAAATTCTAAGATCATCATAAAGTGTTGGACTGCCAAAAAAAATTTCATGAGGAGATTTGCCTTGTAGAACTGATAAGGGCATTTTGTTGATCAAGAAAATTGCCGCAAGTACACAATTAGACCAGAATACTTTAGGGAGATTGGAATGAAACCCCAAGGCCCTTGCAACTTCTAGCAAGTGTCGATGCTTGCGCTCAACAACACCATTTTGTTGAGGAGTGTAAGGACAAGTCTTGTGAAGAACACAACTTTGCTAAGTAAAAATTGAGTTAAATCAGCACGCAGAAATTTCAGACCATTATCAGAAAATCACGCTTGGCCAATATCTGAGTCCTAATCTAATTGTGCTTCTCACTGAGACCCATGAGAAAAGACATAACATGCTCTTCCTCCTTTGCTTTACTGCTCATCTGATATTCACTATCTTCCGCTAAGAGAGCATCAAGCTTATCCCAAATATTAATCAATTTCTCCATAAAAATTGATACATACAACTCACCTTGTGTCATTGTGTAAATTTTCTTCCTCAAAGCGAAAGTTATAGCTTTGTGTGAAGCGTGTAACGCTTACACAATGTCTTTAATGTCGCTGCTGCATTTTTAGAATGCAAAATTCCATCCGATATCCCCTCATTCGAAATAAGTCCAATTTTTTTTCATTGCACCTTTTCTAGAAATCGTGCTAATTCGGACCGCAATTACGTAATCGATGATAATTGAAGACCCATTTTAAATTTTTCGCTTTAAAATAACGATGAAGCTAGATAGTATTGTCATAATAGTGAGATGGGGAAACTTTCTTTGTTTCTTTATAAAAACTTGGCTCCTCATATATGCGTGAGTCACAAGTACACTATCAAACCAGTTGCTTAATTAGTACTGTTCAGTTTAAGTAATCTTTTGCATTGAATTTTCTATTGTCTACTTAAATTAGATAAACTAGTTTGTATGTGCTCTCTTTTTACCTAATCCGGTTGGCGAGCGCATAATTTATAAGAGTGAGGTCTCAATTCTCCATTATTGAGTGATTATCTTTTCAAGAAGTTTTATATTTTAAAATTTTTACTAATATAAAGGGGCAATGAAGCATTGTTCATGTGAAGTTACTTGGCTCCTACGATTGCTTTCTGATATGGATGTGTCTCAGACTTCTCCTTTTCCATTTTTCTGTGATAACAATGCTGCAATTCACATCGCCCACAACCCCGTGTTTCATGAACGAACCAAACACATTGAGTTGGATTGTCGTGTAGTTCGGGAGAAGGTTGCTTCTCGGGTCATTCTTTCTCAACATATTCCTACATCCGAGCATCCTGCGGACATGTTCACGAAGGTTCTTTCTCGTGATTTACTCCACTTATTCTCCCCCAAGCTGGCTGTTTCTAATTTTCTTCACCGTCCAGCTTGCGGGGGTCTTGAAATGAACTGTGTTGAGTTGTCTCGTTTGATTCTTATGGGATTCTATCTGTAACTTAAATTAGTTGTGGGCAGGGCCAGCTCAATCCATTGGGGGCCCGTCCAAAAAAATTTGAGATAAATGACTCTATCCCTTACTGTTTGTATTTTTTTTCTTTATCCCACATCACTAGTGTGTTGGATTTCCAGATGTGTAGTTGTATATTTAAGCAAGTTGTGTTCTCAAGTGGAAACCAATAAGTAAAACTCATTAAACTTTACCTGGGTCGTTGGATTTTGCACCTTAAAATTTAATATTTGGGCTTTTCAAAATTGGTTGGGTTAGTTTCTAAAATTTTGGGGCCTTAATTTGGTTGGGGGCCCTGGTTGTGGGGATGTAATTGTATTTTTCCAGTTGTATATCATTTTAATAGCAGCTTGTAACAGTTCACACATTTATTGAATATAGGGGCTTTTTCCATCGTCTTCTCTTTTTTCTGAATTTCTCCAGATTCTGTTGTAGCTCCGATCGACTCCGGCGCGGCCAATTGCTGCGTTTTCTTCAGGGCTGAAAGAGGTTGAAGACGAGTAAGACGCTGCGTTTGAGTTGGAAGGAGGGAAGCAAAGCGGCTTCATTTTGATGAAGAAAGGAGCGCTGAACGACGTCGTTCAGCTTGTGTTGCCGCAGCAGCCAGCAGCAACTTGTTCCTCTGTTTAAATTACTCTCGTATTCTCCTTATTGATTCATCAAGTCGAATTCCAGATTTGTAAAACTCTGCGCAATTCGATTCTTCAATAAAAAATAATTTTAATTAGATTTCTTGGATGCACATTAAACTTATTTCAACGCTGAGGACCACAACGACCATGGTAGAGCCAGTCCATCTCTTTTCGAGTTCTGCAACAGTTCTGCCGCAGGCATGGTTGACAGACATCGAGATTTTAAGAGATCAGGTTCGCTTGACAGTTGAGGCGAAGGTGGATTGTAGCACAAGTTCTTTGAGTGTTCAATTTTTCATATATCCTGCAGTAATAGACTTGGCTTGGAAGTAAGGTAAGTGAGAGCTGTCAGCATCAGGCAGTTTCCCGATCAACACAATACAAGTCCCTGTTTTATTCGGCAACTTTTTCTGATAAAAATTGTCAAACGAATCTGAACTCCGAAAAAAGTGACCTTGTCAAATTACAATGACTGACTCGGCGCTTCCGTCTAATGGAAAAAGTACAGGAAAACTCTGTGATAACCAAGGCCCCCAACGATGCCGGAGCTGATTGATTAGCTTCTCTTCACGCTCTATTCCACAATCAAAAGGCAACTTTCTTTGCCGTTGCAGAGTTGACAATTGTCGCAAACTCCGCTCCCTGCAGCAGACAAGAAACATATGTTCCATGTTCTCATACCAAATTTATAATATTAAGTTGCAAATGCAGAAAAATTGAGGTTGCGAATTTACCTTCAGGGAGGCCCCTCCAACTAGAAATCCATCAATGTCTTCTTTCTTTGCAAGCTCTGCGGAGTTGCCTCCATTGACCGACCCTGCAAAAGCAACCCGGTGAGTACAACTAAATAAAAATGGAAAGCTTTTCACCAGAAAGAATTAGAAAAAGGCTGTTGTATTATTTATTAAAGTTTACCGCCGTAGATGATTCTTGTTTTTGAAGCAACTTCTGCTGAGACGTTCTTCTTGAGCCAATCGCGGAGAGCTACATGCACTTCTTGAGCTTGTTCCGGGGTGGCTACTTTACCAGTCCCGATGGCCCACACAGGCTCATACGCAATCACTATATCATCCCAACCCGGGACATAGTCTGCGTTGTTATCACAGATAGCGATATAGCCATGAATGGAAGTTACGACTCAATCCGCAAAAACAAAATGACAATGAAAAGGAAAGGCTGGATCATGCCTGCATAGGCTTTCAGCTGCTGAAAGCAAACATCAAATGTTTTGCCCGCCTCTCTTTCTTCCAAGAGTTCTCCGATGCAGGCGATGACCTTGAGGCCCTCGCTCAACGCATATGCAGCTTTCTTCCCTATGAACTATATAAACCAATATGAGCTGATTTACCGAAGATGTTTTTAATCGTAACACGAAAGAAGAAACGGAAAATGTACCTCATCCTTTTCTCCGATGACATGTCTCCTCTCGGAATGCCCGAGAATAACCCATTGGGCACCGATGTCCTTCAACTGCTCCACACTGCATATTGAAAACAAGGAGGCTGAGTAGAGAGAAAAAAGAAGGACCGGTTTGGTTTACTCTATAGCGATGGAAATGACAGTCGGAAAATGTGTGCAAACTGTACAGTCTCGGAGTTGCTGAATTCATACGCCAAAAGAGAGCATCAAGAAAAAATACCTGATTTCTCCGGTGAAGGCTCCACCTTTACCGACCCATGAATTCTGAGCGGCAACCTCAATTCTGCCAGTCAGAGAGTTCTTCACCGAGTCTAGATAAACGAACGGAGGAGCCACGACAACATCTGTCAACACAAAATAGATTCATAACATTCATGGTAGTTCAAAATCAAGACAATTAGACTAAACACAAATCTTGCCATGGACACACTAGATGAAAAAAACGGGACTGAATTTATTCTTACCGACATCAGGCTCCAACGTCGCACTGTTTAAGTCGGACACCAGCTTCTTAATGGAGTCTTTAGTCCCATTCTGAATGAATGAGAACGATTAGAACATACAACTAATCCACAAATATATAGCACTTAATGGATGTAAGGTCAACCGAGGCTTTGAAGTATCATATTGACTTCTTTTCACTTGGGGTTTCAAGATGGGCTGCGGTGGAGTTCAGGTATATAAAATCAAGTCACTTTCAGACAACGAAAGGTGTGAGAAGTGAGATACTTACACACTTCCAGTTTCCACCAACAAAGAACTGCAAACACAAATGAGAAGAACAACTGTCAATGTAGGAAGCAAATACACTCAGAGAGGCGAAATCTACATTAAAAAAGACAGGAGGCAAATCCAACAACAGCGTCGACAGAACTGGGGAAGGAATAAGGATCACTAGCTGAAACTGATCATGCCAGAAAAATGACAAAAAATCAAACCACAAACTGCAAGTGAGTTCTGACAAAAAATCTTGGACAGACTTCCAGTTTATGGTTTGCTTAACATAGATGACACCCACATCCAACGCTATAATCTTTCACATTATCAATCATCATCCTCAGTGTCCATTCTTTCTTTCTCATTGTAGAAACAATGTAAACGCATACAGTTGGAATTGAATAATCCAAAAAGAATGCGACCCAGCTGCTTACTTGCAAAGGTGTGCATAGCAATAAGTATGAGTGGTTTATTTCAGAACCATACTCTATTAGCAATAAGAGAGAGACGGTGGGGGGCTCAGTGTCCATTCTTACTAAGATTTTCACAGAATAAAAAACCAGACACCACTGAAAATGAAAGCAAGACAAACCCATTACTCAAAGACCACGACCCATCTCCTTAATCGCAACACCATTTCAAAAAAGCAGAAGAAACCCATCACCAACACGTGATTTGAAAACATGGGCTCAGATCTGCATCCAAATTACAAGAAAAGAGACGCATAAAAACCAGACCTTTCCAGTGCCGGCCATGGCAACCACCCCTCTACACCCTCTCCTCGCCGACGCCAATCTGATGCCCGATTGCACGTGCTGAACCAGCGACACCGAGGACGGAGAGTGATCAAGCGGCGTCGCCGATCGGAGGCCCGTGTACGCCTTTGGGCCGGCTAGCTGAGACGATGAAAGAGACAGAGCCATTGTCGCGCGTAATTTCGCTAACAGTCTCCACTCGACTTGTCACTGGCTCTGTGTGAATGTTCCTCTCTCTCTCTCCTCTACTCCAATCTTCCGATTCGTCTGTGGATCTTCGAGCGGTCAGAGTCGAATTGGGGCATATCGCATCTGGATGTTGGTAGGTGCGTCGTGGAGAGCTCTCCAGCAAGCGCGTGGCCTTTACCGCGCGTGGATTCTGTAGCAGCGGTTGTTGTTGAGGCTGTCGTTCAACATCAAATGAAGAAATCTAAGTTGCTAATCTGGTGAGTATCGAGGTCATCTCCTCCTTCAACTTCGTCCTTAAAATTTTAAATAAATATTTTATTGGATATTTAATTTTATTAATAAATAATATTCATGTTTATTGAAAATATATTTTCAATTCATTTTGTTGAATTTTGAATCAACTAAAAATGAATTTATTCATGGCGAATTTCATAAAAGTGTGTCTAGTTTAATAGATGTATTTATGTATATTTTGGATTTGTAATTTTTAGAAGTGTAATTATTCAATTAAATGTTTTTTATTAAAAATAAAATAAATATTTAAAAGCAAAAAAAATCTACTTGTCATAGTATAACATTTTTCTACACAATTGTACAAAATATCCCTGATATTTCTTATTTCTTATTTTATAATGAATTTTTTTTTCCTTTTCAATTTTTTATTATAACTAATTTACCCCTATCTAATTAATAAGAAAACAATTTACGTAACAATATCAATATTTATTTAATATATGCAACTTTTTTATCATCATAATTTATAAGGAAAATATTCTATATAAGTGATAATATACTTTATTTTACGTCTTACATAAATTATTAACTATGAAAACTGATTCGGTACAGCCAAACAAGTTTACAACTAGTAAATATAGGGAGATTTTTTAAAAAAATCTGGTGGTTTTGAATAAATGAGGGTGATTTTATTTTTTAATAACTTCTTATAAATTGACATGTATTTTGTAATATAACTAGACTTAGTGATTAATTTCTAATTTTCAAGCGTCAAAATCCTATTTGTAGTTATAGTCAACACCATCCTATTTTTTTTTGGTGGCTGTTAAATCACTAGGCAATAATAATAATTAATTCAATATGAAAAGTATAACATGACTCACAAATCACATAAATAAAAAGTTTATTCAATAAAAGTTTTAACTTTTATTTGAATTACAATTTCAAACAAAAACAAAAGATAGTGAAGGGGTCGAAATGAAAATCCCAAAAAATTCATATCGAGACGAGAGTCTCTGCGGCGAGGTTCTTCTGCTCGTCGGCGAGATGTGAAAAAATTTCAAATTTGCCCTATTAGCTTCGTTTACTATCAAATTTACCTACTCACTTCGTTTGTTTTCCATTCTACCCTACTTTTTAATTTTCGTGGTCTCGGACCACGAAGTTTGCACAAATATTCGTGGTCTCAAACCACGAAGTTGACACGTCTCCACCTGTCGCTCGGTCACCAGCCTACCTGGTCATACGTGGCATCTTCGTGGTTTGAGACCACGAATATTTGTAGTAACTTCGCTGTCTGAGACCACGAAGTTGTCTTAAAACAACTTCGTTGTTTAAAACTGCGAAGTTGCTTAAAAGCTTCATGGTCCGAAACGACGAAGTTTTATCTACAGAACTTCGCAGTCAGAAACCACGAAGTTCTAACAGACTTCGCTGTTTCGAACAGCGAAGTTCGTTGAATGAAAACTCAGGGGCGAGCCCCAGATCGAGAATTGCTATTCTCTCTCCGCACGAAGCCGACTCAGCCGCCGCTTCCCTGCCGTTCGTCCCCGCCGCTCGTCCACGCCGCTCGTCCGTTCGCCCCTCATCCGTCCGACGTCATCAATCTCCCCCGGCAGTCGGTAATCTCCCCCACAGTCTGCTTAATTTTGTAAATTAGGGTATAGTCTTGATTTTAGGGTTTGTTAGGTTACACATGGATTTGGATTGTTAGGTTAGGTTATGGATTTTGGTTGAGGGTAATATGATCTACATTCGTGTGAAATGGATACATGTAGGGTTACAAACTTAGTATTAACAAATTGTGTATGCTAATAAAGGATCTTGGTTGATTGTTAAGTAGATTAGCAATGTCGCGGTCAAGGAATGAGTTTGACGATGCAGTAATGTCGACGTTAGAAACTTTTGACACTCAAGTTGTTGATGAGTATAATGTGGATCAATTGGAAAGATTAGAAGAAGATAATGAAGACGCCGAAGACCTTGCTAGAGAATTATTTTCAGATGATGGAGTTGATGTATTTGATGACATGGGTGCTGATGATGAAGACGAGAATTTTCCGGGACAATCAATTAATGTGGATATAGGAGAGGGTTCACGAACAATGGATTATGAATGGGGAAACTATGGTCAAGATAGGGATGTTGGATTAAGTGAAGGGCTTCCATTGTTTTACGACTACGGCTGTTTCAAAAATCAGCCCGATTGGTTGGCTGATCCCGACGAATATGAAGGTTTTGATATGTCACATTCGAAGGGTGAACTATACAAGGGCCAACGCTTCGTCTCAAAAGAAGCGGCGATACATGCCGTAAGAGTCTACTCAATTCAGAATCGGGTGGAGTACATGGTTCAGAAATCCGAACCTTGTATGGTGAATTTGAAGTGCAGGCTTGATGGTGAGGATGGAATTAAATGTAAATGGCATTTCAAAGCTGTGAAGAAAAAAAATTCAGTTATGTTTGTCTGTAGTGTTTACTCTGGGCCACACACCTGTGAAGTGGATATCATTCCTGATGACAATGTTCATCTAAACAAGGATTTCATTGGTTGGGAGATCAAAGATATAATACAATAACGTGTTAGGATTTCTCCCTTACTTGTTAAAAACATGATGCAGAAACAATATGGATTTGAGGTTTTCTACTTGAAAGCATGGAGGGGTAGGCAGAAAGCTTTGGAACTTTTATTCGGTGATTGGGAGAAATCATTTAACATGCTGCCATCCTATATGGATACCCTTTGCAAGCACAATCCTGGTACAGTGGTTTATTGGCAGAAGAGTGAGGTTGATGGCATTCAATACGTGGACAGATTGTTTTGGTCATTTGGACCTGCCATTGAAGCATTTAAACATTGTCGTCCTCTTCTATCAATAGACGGAACACATCTTTATGGGAAATATCAGGGAAAATTGCTTATTGCAGTGGGATTGGACGCAAACAATCACGTGTTGTCACTTGCTTTCGCCCTTGTCGAGAGTGAGAACAACGATAGTTGGGGGTGGTTCATGAATTGTCTGAGGGCTGGAGTAACTGACCGAAGTGGTGTATGTGTTGTTTCCGATCGTCATGCTGGTATTTTACATGCCATGACATTCCCTGATTGGTCGCCTTCTATGGCATATCACAGGTTTTGTATTAGGCATTTCGCGAGTAATTTTCAGACCCGTGTTAGGAGAGTGGAGTTGAAGAGACAATTAGCCACTATTGCATACAAAAATCAGAAGCACAAGTTTGATTCAAGTTTCAGAGATTTCATGGAACTTCTTCACAACGACTTGCCGACACGTAAGTGGTCGCTGGACACACCTCCTGATAAGTGGACTTTGGCTTATGATGAATTTGGAATGCGCTGGGGTTCGATGACCACCAATGCGAGTGAGGTATACAATGGAGTCATTCGGTGTGCTAGGGATTTGCCTACAACCGCATTGGTTCATTACACCTTCAAGCAATCAAACCACCTCTTCGTGACCCGACGGGAACAATATGCTGAACATAGGAAGAAATTTGCACCCAATATTGAGGACAAACTGATGAAAATGCTGAAGAAGGCTGCATTTCACAACATCACAATATATGATCATGCCAGTGGTGAGGCATCTGTGCGCACAGGGGGGTCAGACCATGACCATGAAATTAATTTAGGGAATAGAACATGTTCCTGTGGGAAGTGGCAGCTATTTCATTATCCTTGCTCACATGTTCTCAGGGTGTGTAGGATGCTCAGGTTGTCCAAGTATTACGGAGTTGCCCCCGAGTACTCGATGGATCACTATAATAACACTTGGGCTCCAGTCTTCCACCCAATGCCTGACAAAGCAAATTGGGAAATCGCACCATATCAGACTCATCTTCCTAACTCATGGTTCAAGCGACCAGCCGGTAGAAGAAGACAAGCTTCCAGAAGATGTCGCAACGAAATGGACGGGGTTGGTAACAGCAGGAGGCGCACTACTACACCTGCAATGAGAAAACAGAAAGTGTGCGGGCTGTGTAAACAACCTGGTCATAATCGGGCCGGTTGTATGCAACGCATGTAATATAATATGTTTTTCTCGCTACTGTAATGCAGTTGAACTTCGTGTATTCTATTTGGAATGTAACATGGACTTATCATGGCAATATGTGTGGTGTAATATGTTTGTACTTTATGTTATAACTCTTGTATTTTTGTTGAACTTTTACATTTACATTTCAACTTTTAATGTTATGTATTTACTTGTTAGCCATGGTCCGAACGCGTGGTGCTGGTTCGTCTCATGGACGTGGGCGTGGTCATGGACGTCGAGGTACATAGGATCCCGTTGAGGACCTGTCTGATCTTGATCATCGGGGACCGATTGATCCTGTTGTCTTACATTCACAGGCGAGACATCGTTCCAGTTTGATATGGGAGGGTGAGGTGAGTTGAATTATTGACGTCACTTTTACGTTTACTGATTGATCTCATTTTTTGGCGTAAACTTGTAATTATGATTGAATTTGCATTTACATGTACAGATGGACCGTTTGTTGGACGTCCGCCACCACCGCATGTGGGATTTGGATTACCGAGTTGCTCCATATGTCGCTCGGGCAGGTTTCTATGCATGGACGATGGTACAAAACATGCAGGTGGACTGGCCGTTGATCACATAATTGGTGGAGCGTTGGAGGTCCGAGACACATACGTTCCACTTCCGAGGAGGGGAGATGACAGTCACCCTACAGGACGTTGCGCTACTATCTGGCCTACCGGTAGACGGTCTTCCAGTCACTGGAAACGAGCAATGCGAGGACTGGTCAGTTGTTTGTCTGGATCTATTGGGACGTGATCCAGAACGAGGCCGATCCAGATACTGCGTCCATCTTTCCTGGTTTCAGTAGCATATGGCGATGCCACCTGACGATGCCGATGAGCAGACCCGCCATTAGTTATGGATTAGATTTCGCTACAAATGTTTGGTGCACTTATGTAACTACATTCGTGTTAGTAACAATTATTTGTCTTATACTAAATAGGCGATGGGTCGGGACTCGGACTTACGCACACGGCCCTCACCAGGTGCTTCTGTACTACCGAGATCAGCTTGACCAACAGAGCGCGACTGATCTGACATGGGTCTCATACGACACAGAGCGTCTTCAGGGGATCAACTCCTTATGTCTGCGGGACCACAACATATGGAGCGCCGAGGTCCCCATGATATGCTTCTACATTGCGGAGTGGCATTACCCGTCCCGGGTGATGCGTCAGTTCGGATGGGAACCTGTTATACCGGAACCCACTCGGGATGGCCACTCCGAATTGCATAAGATTGATAGGCGCAAGGGGAAGCTGGACAGGACGTAGGAGCACCAGCGATGGATACGGATATGGGAGCCTAGACATGACCATATTATCACTGGTTCAGATGTGTTCGATCCAGCCACCCACGCGTCATACAGTACATGGTATGATAGAATCACACGACGGCTCATTCAGCCTACACATTTTCATATGACCATGTACCAGCCCACAGCACATGAGCGCACTTTATTGGTAAGCTTCTTCGAAAGTATATTTTATGTGTAGTTGAAATCATTAACTACGTATGAACACCAGAACTTACTTTCTTTACAGTTGAAGACAGTGGTGCAATCATGTAAGGCCTCCGCAAAGATATTTTCAGCTGACGGACAATTGGTGAAGAAGCTTGCACACGATCTGTTTCATTCATGTCGTGCGACCTTGCGCGACATGAATCAGGAGGCGCTTCCTATTGATCCTGCCGGTATCCGTCTAACAGACAGTAATATCTTTTATTTCAAGCAGATATTCTTCACTAAATTAGACATATTAGATTCTAATATATTATTTTATGCAGAGGGAGGGAGTAGCTCTGTCCCTGAGACTTTTGTCGTTCACGAGACAGATATCGGGATTGAGGATGCTACAGAGGACCAAGTGGCTGTCGACATAACTGGACCATCACAGGTGACACAGGTCGCAGAACCTCCACATCTGCGTAACGAAGCCATCCCGAGACACTCGACGCGCACAAAGAGGGGCAGAATTAGGTACACTCCTTCGCAGGAAGAGCAAGGGCGTCGTAGATTTAATCATTGAAATACGATACATTGTATAAAATTTTATAATATTAAGTATGTTCTTTTTCGGATTGTGATTAAATCATTCCACATTATGTTCTGGTGTTTTGAAATTGGAACGTACTTTAATCAGGAAAAATGAACGAAATTTTGAAATTGGAACGTACGGTAATCTGGGAAAATAAATTGGGGTGAAGCCTTTCTGAGTATCGGACACTTCGTTGTTTTAAACAACGAAGTTCTCGAACTGGGGCTCGCCCCTGAGTTTTCATTCAACAAACTTCGTTGTTCGAAACAGCGAAGTCTGTTAGAACTTCGTGGTTTCTGACGGCGAAGTTCTGTGGATTAAACTTCGTCGTTTCGGACCACGAAGCTTTTAAGCAACTTCGCAGTTTTAAACAACGAAGTTGTTTTAAGACAACTTCGTGGTCTCAGACAGCGAAGTTACTACAAATATTCGTGGTCTCAAATCACGAAGATGCCACGTATGGCCAGGTAGGCTGGTGACCGAGCGACAGGTGGAGACGTGTCAACTTCGTGGTTTGAGACCACGAATATTTGTGTAAACTTCGTGGTCCGAGACCACGAAAATTAAAAAGTAGGGTAGAATGGAAAACAAACGAAGTGGGTAGGTAAATTTGATAGTAAACGAAGCTAATAGGGCAAATTTGAAATTTTTTCGCGAGATGTCGTGAATGGGAGACGGGTACGTGGGCACGGCCCAGGACGCTGTAAGGATACGGAGGCTCGAGAAGCAGAGGGAGGCTGAGAGGAAGAAGATTCAGGAGCAGAAGAGCAAGTCTGTGTCCACCTAGGGCCAGCCTGGGCTCCTGCAATTCGGATCCAGCACTTCCGAAGTATTCTATCTGTTCAAATTGCAAAATAAAATAAAAAATAGGTTTTTTTATTTAATTTGTATCTACTGAACTTTTCCTTCTATCTTCATCTGCTATTTTCTCTACCCTCTCTTAGTTTGTCATCCATTCTATTTTATTTTTTTTGTAAACAATGAAGATCATAGAGATATTCGTTGTTTAGAACAATGAAACTTACACGTAAGTACCTCTTATCTGCTTGCCATATCATTCATCGTTATTTGAAACTGCGGAGATAATCTTCGTGATTTGATATTGCGAAGTTTTTCTTTTAGCTTATGGATCTTTGCAGTTTAAAATAACGAAGATATAATAAAAAATAGTCATTGTTTTTTTATAACGAAGAATATTATTATCTTGGTTGTTTCAAATAACGAAGATGATTAGTTTTATTTTTGTTGTATCAAAAAATGAAGTGGAAGCTTCGTTGTTCTGAACAGCGAAGATGTAAAAGTAGGGTAGAATGGATAATAAAACAAGAACGAGTGTAAAGAAGATAGTGAACAAAGAAAAGGTATAGTTTTTTAAAAAAAATCTGTACTCATGTGCGTCAATGAGTTTCAGTTTCTAAGCATAATGAGCTAAATGGTTGTCATAACCTAGTACTAACTCTACGTTTGTCTTTCTGGAGCTGGTGGACAGATTCTTGAGACCGCATTCAAAAAGGAAACTGTGGGGTTGGTTACAAGAGAGCAATATGTTGAGAAGGTAAGGTTGGGTGTTTCGACGCTTAAAATCAGATTTTGTGGTTTCGGGGATGGTTTACTTGCTGAATTTTTGGTATTTGTTTTTGTTTTTTATGCAGAGGGTTGGTTACAAGAGAGCAATATCCGGAATAAGTTTGAGGAAAAGGAAAAGGAAAAACTATTGAAGCTTCAACAAGAGTCAGTTCTCTTTTGATATTTGGATGCATTAATCTGATGTAGCTTGTGATATATAGTTTACGTTGCTCATTGTAGCCTCTTTCTCTTTGATAGTAGGGAGGAAGAGCTTCAACAACAAAAACGTAAGAAGAGGAAGATCAAAGGAGGTTCCAAATTATCATTTGCCGATGATATTGAAAACGGAAGCGAAGATGAAGATGTTGAGAATGGTTCGTTGTCCCTTTTTTACAAATTGAGGTTGTAACTTCTTTTTATACGTTTTATGATTTGTTATCTCTTCAACTTGAAATTGCTTACAAATGCTAAATGGCTGATACAAAATTAATGTACGTGCGCAATGATCGATTTTTAGTAGGACTTATGATAAAAAGGTTTCACGTTGGTACGTTCAGTAAAGGACTCTGAAATCTATATTAATTCCTGCATTTAGTAAATGTGAATGCCAGCTGGGGTGTGGGGACTCCATTATGCCGTAAATACATAGTGTCGGACTCCCCTCTTTAGTGAAATCACTGAACTTTGAAAACCGATGGACTGATCTTTCTGCTACTTTACTCCACGTAGACACAAATGCGGCTTCAAAACTGAGCCGTGGAAAACTTGGCAAAGACCCTGCAGTAGAAACTGGTTTTCTGCCAGACAGGTGCAGCATCTCTCCATTTAAGTTGATGTTTGAACTCTATTTATATTGGGTCACGGGTACTGGCGGTATTCTTGCAGTGAGCGAGAGGCGGAGCAACAAGCTGAGCGTCAAAGGTTGCGTCGACAGTGGGTTATTGAGCAAGAACAAATCAAAAGTGAGCCTCTTTCTTTTGTCGCTAACAAACAATCCAGATTTGTCAGAAGTTGAAGTCGTTATCATCTAAATTCCCTCGTATTTCAGATGAACCTCTTGAAATCACGTACAGCTACTGGGATGGAACTGGTCACAGGCGTATGATACAGGTTTGCTGAAGTTGCCTGTCTCTTTTAGAGCAGACCATCTTTTGATCTTAATCCGATCCGTTCCATAAAAATCCCAATTGATTGATCAGGTAAAAAAAGGTGACAGAATCGGGGAATTCCTTCGAACTGTGCAGCAGCAACTAGCACCAGATTTCAGAGAAGTTAGAACAACCTCAGTAGAGAATCTGCTGTATGTCAAAGAAGATTTGATTGTTCCTCATGTGCGTGCTTATTCAGGCTCGCTCTTGTTGTTTAGGAATGTCACATCGTACAGCAGAAACTTGAAATTAAAACTTGAATTTTTTTTTGAGTTCAGCAACAGAGCTTCTACGAGCTAATAGTGAACAAGGCCAGGGGGGGAAAGTGGGCCGGTAATCTACATGTTTGCTGCTGAATATAATCGAGATCAACCCACACTAGACTTATTCATTTCATTATATATTAATGATCTTCGACGTGCTTTTGCTGCAGCTTTTCCACTTCGATGTGCACGAGGATGTCAGGACAACAGCCGACGCCACAATAGAGAAGGATGAGGTAAGGTACCTTTAAACAAACTTTGATCGATCCATTTTTCGGATAGACTTTGCTGATCTCAGGTATCTGATTATCTTTACAGTCCCATGCGGGAAAAGTAGTTGAAAGGCACTGGTACGAGAAGAACAAGCACATATTTCCTGCGTCTAGATGGGAGGTCACTCTCCTTTCAATCCGAGATTGGTACTGGAAATCTCTGTCAGATCACTCCTCTCATTCCTGCAGATATATGACCCAGCAAGAAAATGGGAGCGTTATACTATACACGGAGACGGATCAGCCCCTGCGGAAGGAAGTTCTTGGATTTGATCAACAGCTCCTTGTCCTCTGATTTTGCTCAACCATTGTGAAGAACAAAAAAATTTGTTTTTTTTTTTGGAAAAACTTTTAAAAGTATGGACTATCTCCATTTTTTGAATTTCGGCTGAATTATTCGAGTTATTGAATGCCTCTAAAACACAATTTGAATTAATTTTTAAAATGAAATTTACAATTATACTTATAAACTAATAGAACTATAAGAATCATGCGTAAAAATTACAATATCTTGTCATTAAATTAAATTATATCGCAACACTTTTGTTATTCAATCAACATTAATTCAGGCCATTAAGGGTGGTGCCAAGTTGCAAAGAGTCCCGCCTGTGTTCCACAAGATCATGGTTCGAAGCCCAAGCTGGTGGTTGGGTGCGTGTGTATTTTATTTAGTATTCTATTTACTATAAAGAAATTTCTATATAAATAATAATATTTTTGAAATAATAATTTGTATTATATATTCAACTAAAATTATATATGATTTAAAATATAGTGAAATATTTTGGTTTTATTTGATTCGGTTATAAAAAATAGAAAAACAAACCAAACCATTAATCGTAAATTTTTCAAAATTTGAAAATATAACCGAACCACTAACACTCAAAACGAACATGTCCGTTTGATTCGATTTGATTTAATTCATTAATTTATCAAAAAAAATTAGATTCCTATTATTTAATGAAGCAAAAAAATTAATTTGAAAAAGCATACTAAATGGGTCTACATTCCTAGTGTTTAATTGAGACAGCAGTGGTATTTCAAACCCATTTTAGTTTGTTTTTTTTTCCACTTTAGCTACTGTTTCCAACAACAAAAGTAACAAAAGTATTTTGGTCGCTATAACATGAAAACCTAATAACCTAACTGATGAACTTATCTTAATCTTTAGAATGTTCTTTTCTTAATCCATCGACTCAAACTACACAATCCGAGCGCCGGTCACAAAATCCTCTTGCGCTCTATCGACTCGCA
>NQLW01000055.1:1136953-1183223 GCA_002312845.1 Kalanchoe fedtschenkoi
GTCTTGGTTGGCTCTTGGATTTTGAATTTGTTTTAGTGAAATGCATCTGGTGTTGTACTGTAAAATGGCGTACTCACTTATGTTGCGAATTATTTTTTAGTGGTTAAAGCTGGAGAAAAGACGGAACTGTTGGCTGGCATAAAAAACAATGGTATAGTAATTTTACATCGAGTTTACGTTGCTAATCTTATCAATGCTGAGTATTGCAGAATAAAATGAGTCCATGTAATTCTCAACTTGATTTTTCACTTGACAGGTGATTCGGCGTTGAACGTTCTGGCTATCAGGTCCAGCATCCATCTTCCCTACGATCACCGATACCAAATACAGAATCTTACTGTACAGGCAAGCATCATATCCCTGGGTTCATTTTCCGATTTATATATTTTGTGGACTGGACAAAAAGTTTTTCGTTGCTCATGCTGTCATGTCGGATTTTCATTGTACTCTTATCTAGAAATTTTAGTGCCATCTAAAGGCACATTCCTGAAAATTAGTATTTTCCACTCATTGTTTATTATATTTGAGCGTTGGAGGGCATGCTTGATTGATTTAATCCATTTGGTTTTATGGTTATTTTTTATTTTCATCAAGAATCACACACAACATCAGTAAACTTTCTGAAGCTTGCCTGATACAATATGTGCATCAATTTCATCATCTCGTCAGGCAAATTAATGACTCCCTTTACATCTTTCCGGCATCTTTATTCATTCTTGGGCAGTCACTTGATTTTAGTATCAATGGCTTAATGTGACACCTCGTTTGTGAACCTCAGACCTTCAACACTACGGCTGTTCCAGCATCAGCTACGGCTACTTACCCTTATGTATTTGCTGTCAGCCCGTTCTTGCAGGTAAATGCATTACATTGACAAGCAACTTTTATTATTTTACATTTAGTAACCCACTCCATTATGGATCCATCACATCCTTTTCTTTTAGCACAACTGGTCTGAGACAGAAGTTTGATTTGCTATTGTAAATTGTGCTTATCGTCACAGTCTGGACAGTTCGATCTTGTGGCCACTGTTATATATGAGATCGATCAGACTCCTTACCAAACCACATTCTACAATGGTACCATTGAGGTTGTTGAAGTTGGAGGTGCCGTCAGTATTGAATCAGTCTTCCTTGTTACCCTCGGAGTTGCCCTTCTCGTCTTTCTGGGACTTTGGGTGCGTGGTCAAGTACAAAATTTATCGAAGGTAATTATTGTCGTATTAAATTGTATTCACAGTAGTCTAGCCAGTCACTCATGTTTTTTGATGTTGCAAACTCGTGACACTTCCATTCTGTAAACATCCAAATTCTTAAGGTATCTTTGTTATTTGTTGATGATGGAAGTATACTTTTTAGTCGGTCATTTCGATCATATGGTAACGTGTCTTCTATGTCATGAACACCCAGAAGTCAAGGAAGGCATCATCTTCAAAGGTGGAAGTCGGAACTGCTACTAGAGATGCCTCATTGGATGAGTGGCTGGAGGTACACTTCTGTTATCGCCAACTCAGTTTCCAACATCTCAAACCCACATGGAACCTCATGCAACACTTGGCTAAACACATTAAAAATTTTCCTATTGCTTCTTTAGGGAACTGCATACACTCAATCTTCGGCCAGCAAGTCAAAGAAGAAGAAATAGATCACTGTTCGGAACCATTTCAAGCTGCAGAAGTGTTGGAGCTGGGCTGTGGGGGATTCTTATGGATCATGTCACTCCCGCTAGGCGCATTAGGGAATACATAGAAGCAATTTATCAGCTGCCTCTAGAAACAGTTACAGAACGAACTTAATTGCCCTCATTGAATCTGGGACACCACTTCCCCCATTTTGATAGAGGAAAGTACTTCAATTCTAATTATTTCCTTTCTGTCTTTTTGCCTAATAACTTTCTTTCAATTTGCCGAAAGGGTTGAAGCTGTTTTGTACCCGTGAATGGTATGTAAATGGGATGTTAGTGGACGTTGATGATGAGATCGACACCAGTGACGTGGATTGGTACCTGATTGCATATACTGAAGCAATGGAGCTCAACCTCATTACCAATAGGCATTGAGATTGTGGTCTATACTTGCGGTTAGCTATGAATTTTTGTCACAGCTGTAGCACAACCCCTTTTGTCTTTGGATGACCATCTGAAATCGGGTGAGGAGTTTCCTGGTGTGGATGAATCTGGTGCAAGGTTGGGTGGTCTTTAGCCTGGTAGTTGAGTTGTGTAGCTGGGAATGTGGAATGGGCTTGCTTCTGTTGAATGAGTTTGTGAGGAAGCTGTACGTCTTGGAGTTGGAGTGACGATTTGGTGGTCGGGTTTTGATTAGTTTTTGTCCACAACGTTCCTGGCACAAACATAGTCTGATCTCGGATTACATGGTTTAGGGTCTGAAGATCTTTTTTCACCTTACTTGCGGCAATAAGATAGTGAGAAATTTCTTAAATTAGTTCCTCGATGACAGTCTGAGAATGTGGCCTTGGAGGATTTCGAAATCTGCCATTAGTGCAAATAAGGTGGCCTTCTAGGTCAACTGGTGAAGTTTCATTTGACATTGTTATGGTGAATCGATCATAATCCTGCTGTCTGCAAGTGGTTTATTCGAGTCTATTCCACTGCAACGCTGGACTGAATAGGTGTAGAGAATACAACACTTGACCCTGATAGTCTAAAACTCGTTAAAGCTCAAAGTAGCGCTCGGCCTGACATAGACAGCCTTCGACCTCGTCCTCCTCTTAAGTATGACTGTTTGTTATTCTAGTTTGAGCAAGTTGTTGGAACTTTCAGTCGAGTTGTTTGAGGTGTCGGTTGGGGAGATCTGGTGGGTGTATCAGCTTGGTCATGAGTTGATCCATCTATTATAAAGAAAACAGTGCTGATGAATTTCTAAATAAACATCGTTCAAAATATGAAGTTATTTAGCCTTTCAGATATATATATACAGGGTATATTCATTTTTTCCTTAATTTATTGTGAAAAATTTTGATCTTCAAAAAAATTGATTTTTTTTAAATTATTGTCATCACATCTTCATCAGCATCAGCCTCGGCCCTTATGCTTGGTCCAAATGGGCGGTCGCCCAGGGCTCAGGCATGGGTCGGGGCCCATATTCCTTTAACAGTAATGGATGAGAGCTCGTTTCTTTCACCATGAGCAATGGATTACGCCAGTTTGGGCCCTTCCAAGCCCAAATCCACATAAAAAAATGATTAAGAAAATCATGACAGTAACGTGATTTGAACCCTGACCCACTATTATAGTGTTTCTAGTCTAAACCAATTAAGCTATCAATACTTTCAAATAAATTATGCTACTAAAATTTATTCAGCACATACAATAGAGGGCTCATGATTCACTCTCGCCCAGAGCTCACAAAATCTCAGGAACGGGCCTGATCAGCATACATCTAATCAAAGCTCGTTCAGATGTTCAATTCATAACCAACTTATTATCAAACTCGCTTATGGACGTTCTCCTCGTAATTATGTTCCATACTGATTCTTTCTGTATCATCAAAATTCTAATATAAAATTTTAAATTATTACACAAAATTCTTAAGTCATTAGAACAATTTCTTCTTGGTATCATTCTACCCGCCTTAGAAAATAGTTTCATCAAGTATTCAAAATTTTAATGTAACTATTACCTCTCTCAACCGAGAGGCGCAAATTTTTGGATCCCTCCGGAGGATCTATTCTCATTTTTGACGTTTTTTTGAATTTGTTTAAAACGGCGTCGTTTTACGTGTTTTTACATTAAATCATATATGTTGTGTTTCCATATTCATCAGTTTTGCTTCTATATTTATTAGAATTTTATGGTTCTATATTCATCAGTTGTACTACCATATTCATCAATTTTACTTTCATATTCATCAATTTTGCTTCTATATTCATCAGATTATTTTATGATTATATATTCAGGATTTTTTTTTGATTCTATATTCATTAGTTTTACTTTTATATTCATCAGTTTTGCTTCTATATTCATCAGATTAGTTTATAATTTTATATTCATTAGTTGTGCTTTCATATTCACAAGATTTGCTTTCATATTCATCAGATTATTTTATTGTTCTATATTCATTAGTTGTGCTTTCATATTCACAAGATTTGCTTTCATATTCATAAGATTATTTTATTGTTCTATATTCATTAGTTGTGCTTCCATATTCATCAGTTGTGCTTCCATATTCATCAGATTATTTTATGGTTGTATATTCCTTAGTTGTGCTACCATATTCATCATTTTATTTCCATATTCATCAGTTTTGCTTCTATATTTATCAGATTATTTTATGATTCTATATTCATTAGTTGTGCTTCCAAATTCTTCAGTTTTGCTTCCATATACATTAAATTATTTTATGGTTCTATATTCATCAGTTGTGCTTCCATATTCATCAGATTATTTTATGGTGTATATTCCTTAGTTGTGCTACCATATTCATCATTTTATTTCCATATTCATCAGTTTTGATTCTATATTTATCAGATTATTTTATGATTCTTTATTCATTAGTTGTGCTTCCAAATTCATCAATTTTGTTTCTATATTCATTAAATTATTTTATGATTTATATTTATCAGTTGTGCTACCATATTATTTTACTCCCATATTTATTAGTTTTGCTTTTATATTTATCAGATTATTTTATGAGTCTATATTCATCAAATTATTTTATGATTCTATATTCATCAGTTATGTTTTCCTATGATAACGACGCCCGTTTTAAACAAATTCAGAACGATGCCACAAACAAAAGCATGTGACGAACACGTGTGCATATGCTGAAAGTGACACCGTTTCCTCTTTCCTCTATCCATCGGTGCGGATTAAAACGGGGGCATATACCGAGACCGAGAGTCGGCCACGGTTCGCGACTGACTTAACCCTAGTCAGCCCCACTTCCTTCAACCCTAGTTAAACTCTCCACATCCATTTCCCCAAATTACGGACCAGATCACGCCACGCGTCCGTAATCAACGGTACAAATCTCAACTTTGAAAAGATATCTTCAACACTTCTCGCTATATATCCATCGCTTCCGGCCCGTTCTGCTTCATTTTCACTATCAACTTCTTCTGCATAGCAACAGATCGCGACAATGGCGAACCCTAAGGTTTTCTTCGACATGTCGATCGGTGGGGCCCCGGCCGGACGCATCGTGATGGCGCTCTTCGCCGACACCACTCCACGCACCGCCGAGAACTTCCGCGCGCTCTGCACGGGCGAGAAGGGCATCGGCAAGTCCGGCAAGCCCCTCCACTACAAAGGCTCCACCTTCCACCGCGTGATCCCTGGGTTCATGTGCCAGGGCGGCGACTTCACCGCCGGGAACGGAACCGGAGGCGAGTCGATCTACGGAGCCAAGTTCGCCGACGAGAACTTCATCAAGAAGCACACCGGGCCCGGCATCCTCTCCATGGCGAATGCTGGCCCCGGTACGAACGGGTCTCAGTTCTTCATCTGCACCGCCAAGACCGACTGGCTCGACGGTAAGCACGTGGTGTTCGGTCAGGTCGTGGAAGGCCTGGATGTCGTGAAGACGATCGAGAAGGTCGGATCTGGATCTGGGAAGACGTCTAAGCCCGTCGTGGTTGCTGACTGTGGTCAACTTTCCTAAGCGAGCTATCTATGTCGGTTAAGGTTTTTGGAGTCAGTTGTTACGGTCTATGATCTTGTCGTCAGTTCGAACTCCATTAATAAGTTAGAGCTGGATTCTCTTAATTTGATAGTGTAATTTCTGCTGCTCTGTTTTAAAGTAATTTTCATCCTTTTGAGCTCGATTTGAATTGCTATCGGATCATACCATCAAAGAATCCCGATAACGCTGTGAGCCTGCTCTGATACTGTTCGGAGCAGAAAGGTCAGTCTACGGGACCACGCCATCAAAGCTGTGATCATAACTGCTTCGTGTCCAGCGGTTGACACGTGTGTTCTCGAGAAACGACACAACCCTTGCTCGTTGACGGTCAATCGGGCATGTTGCGGGCTGGTTTTATATGGGCCGGGCTTTATGGCCCAAGTTTATCTTCACAATACCATATGAGAATTAACATGTGGTTTTATTAGCAGACTGGTGTCGTGTGTGAAACGTGTGTTGATTGGGACCTTGTCGGTGTGTAAGCTTATAATCACAGTGTTTCAGAGTAGTACTCTCCCGAACGTTATTTTAATTTTGATGAAAAATAGTGTCGTTTTTCTCTGTTATATCACTCATTTTTTGTAAATATAGAAGTACAAATTATCTGATAAATATAAAAACACAATTGATGATTATAGAAGTATAACTGATGAATATAACAGGTCAACTTATAAATATATATAAATATAAAAGTACAAATCATCTGATAAATATAAAAACACAATTAATGATTATAGACGTATAACTGATGAATATAACAGGTCAACTTATAAATATATAAAACCGACAGTGTTTTCGATCTAGCAACCGAGGGTGCAGCGTTTTTATTCAAGACTAGAACGACGTCGTCGTGAAAGCACTACTCCCGAAGCACCTAAATATGTAGGGTGAGCTTCGTTGCATTCGGCATATATTTTTTCTTATTGGACTAGAGTTGTGCACTCCTTCCATTTTCAAACTCATGTAGAAGGTCATGTCTTACTCTCGTGGAAGGTCGTGTTTTGTCAGTTAGTGAGGGTAGAATAGTTACAGATCAGAGCAGTTCTGTGGTGGATTCAAAAAAAAAATTAAATTAGTGGGATCAAAATAATTTATTAAGAGTAATATAAATACACAATGATTTTTCATATTTTAAAATTGATAAATGGCCTCATTTTGGATTGTCTTGGAATTTTTCTTTTGTAATATTTATACATCTAAAAAAATATTTTTAAAAATAAAACTACATCAATATAAGATAATTCTACGAAGAATAAAAAAGTAGTAGACTTGTATTTAACTCTTTTTAAAGTAAAAAAAAATGATGACAAATAAATTATCTAGAAAACTTTTGAGTCTAAACCTCTTACAATCCAGATAAAATTTTCCAACTATAAATATGAAAATTGTAAGTCTACCGAACTCATTAATACTGTTCTTTCCCTAATTTATTTTGAACTAAAAGTTCTGATCTGAAGACAAAATCTACCGAATTGATCAACATAAGTTGTAATTGTATATAAAAACAGTGTGTGGGCCTTCACTAAAGAAACATGGGCCACCTTGTATTTGGATTGGATGTAATTTAATTAGTAATAGTATTATTATTGTACATCTGTCTTTGTGTCTGAACCCTGAATTGAGTTTAGCTATGTCTGTCGCGTGCGATAGACGGAGAGAGGCGCCGGCTACGCTAGAGAGGAAAAGCTGGCGGTGCGGATTTTGAGGGCTGTAAGGTGACCAAGGCACGTCAGGAGAGGGCCGCAGCCTAGAGCGGCAAGACGCGAGGGCGGTAAGGTGACCAAAGCTTGACGGGCGACAATGCGTGAGAGTGGCAGCGGAGCTCTTGGTCATTGGACTAACTGTGCCGGTGTGATCCAGATATATGGTGCTGATGTTCCTGGTTCCAATTTTTATATTGTCTAGTATATCATTATTTTTCTATAAAATCAATTCAATATTATATTATAAAAAAATTTCAGTGGGATCATCTAACCCCCTGAATTGGCTTTAGGTCCACCACCGGTGCAGTTCAAGTAGCACATTTCACTTTGATAGTACACATCCCACCCCATGCTCATGTGGTAGGTAGTATTTTCTTGATCTAGTGCGGTCAGAATCGTTACAGATCGGCTAAAATGATGGTAAGTTCATCAAGGTAGAACTTCTTAAATTATGGCTGGGGAAGAATCAGGTTCTCATTCTTCTTTTCAAGAAGATTTTGTTTACTGATTTCACTAAAGGTGCGTTTTTCTTTCACTCCCTTTTTCATATTCTTCTATCTCCGGAAGCAAGGCTTCAGTAGTGTAGATTGTGGTATGAGAGTTGTCGTAATATATGTTCTTTCTTACCTAAAAGGTATTTGTGGCAAGTTCCCACAGAGTCTTGGTTTTATTAAAACATGATTCTTGACTTGCACTAGAATAAGTCCAGCTTTTGAATAGTGTTCAATATCAATGTTTTTAACTGATTTAGTACCTTGTGCAGATTGGTAATGTCTACATCCAAGTCACCTTCAGTTACCTCGCTTGATGGATTGTGATATAGGAACCGGAGAAAATCAAGCATAGTTATTTTTGCTCCAATACTGTTATGCAAGCTTGTTTCATCATTGTTATTATTTTGTGAACTGGTGAATCACTTTTGAACTGATGTATATGTAATGCGTGACTGAGTTAATGTTTTTAAACTAATGAATATGAAATGTTTAGCAAACTATTTTCATCATTATTGTTATTTTATGCTCACTATATAATCATTTTCTTTTTAGTTTTGTTTGGACAGTTGCACATCACAAATATTTTGACACACATGACGTCTTGTTTTTTTTCTGTATTGGTTTTGGTCAAAAGGGAGTACATAGGTTGAAAAAGGACGGTTAGGTTCAGGTCACATTCTCATCTTTAACTTGCACTACATCCTTGCTAGTTTCTTTCTCTCCATTTTTTCCGTTGAGAAATTTTGATTCGTGTTTCTCCGTTGTGTTGTAAAAGGTACTCCATACGTAAGTACTTATATTAGAATTAGTAGGTTAGTGTAGTGTAGTTAGAAGCATCCGGGAATTAAATGATGTTGGTAAAAGGTAAATTATTATTGGAAATATAACAAGTTTTAATTAAATGATATGGTTTGAAAAGTGATTTGTTATTGAAAAATAATTTTTTATAATTAATGTTTGATTTTTAAGGTAGGTGTGAGAATTTAATATGCATTGAAATTGTTAAGTGACAAGTAAAAGTTGACAAATATTATCAATTAAGTGACAAGTAAAAGAGGACAAATGGAGTATATTGTTAAAATTTTATGTAAAAAGTGGAATTAATAGTTTATTACTGATGTAAAATTATTTTTTTATTGATTATGATAATGAAATAATTAATGTTTAATTTTTAAGATAATTATAGGCATTAAATACGTATTGAAAAATATTAAATGATAAATAAAAGTGAATAAATTTTTTTTTGTTAAGTGACAAATAAAAAAATACAGAATGAGTATATGAGAATGTAGTGTGTTGACTAACATTCAAAATAGATAAATTTTCATTTTGTGGCCATAAACATTACAAATAGGGTTTCTCTGTGGGTCGAATTACGAAGTTAAAACCTGAAGATTAAAACCAGATAAAATTTTTAATTTATGATGCGACAGCTATTAATTATATAAACAAACTAGTTTCCGCTTTAACAGGTTCGAGAACATCGTGTCCATAACCACCAAAATCCGTATAAAACTTTACTCATTCTTTTTTTTTACATGTCACTTAATTGAGTTTTTTTATTTATTTTTATTTGTTATTTAACAATTTTCAATACACATTTAATATATATAACTATCTTAAAAAACCAAACGTTTATCGTAATTAATAAAAAAATAATTCTACATCAATAATAATTTATCAATTTTACCTTTTATACAAAATTTTAGAAATATACATTAAATTCTTATCTATTAAATTCGCACAACTGCGGACATTAAATATTACCTTAATCACTCAATTGTTAAACCTTACTCCTTCTGTCCTCTTTTACATGTTACTTAACTAAATTTTTTTGTCTACTGTTATCTGTCTTTTAACTATTTTCAATGCGTATTAATATCAACAACTATTTTAAAATATCAAACATTAATCATTTAATTATCATAATCAATAATAATGTATTCATTACCCGTAATCATCTATCAATTTTACTTTTTGTATGAATTTTTTTAAAAAAAATATTAACCACCTACATACTTATTAAATTTGTTCAACTGCTAGCATTAATTTCACTTGAATCTATTTAAATTAATCTTAAACGACATGTATTACAAAACGGATAGAGTAAACGACATGTATATGGGGACATGGGTAGTATGGATTAGTGGCGGATCAATGTTTTGCTCAGTAGGGTCAGATGACCCTTCTGAAAATTTTATATATATATATTTATATGTTATTTTAGGTTTTGAAGTTAAGAAATGATTATAAAAAACTCTCTAAAAAATAAAATGATCCCTCTAAAATTAAAATTATAAAACAAATATATTCATTTTACATTAATATTTTATAATTGATCCCTCTCAGTACTATTTCTGGATCCGTCCATAGTATCGATTAACCTCCAAAATCCAATTGCTCATCTACTTGCCCACCAATGAAAGCTTCTTGTTGTCAGTTGCTGAATCAAGTAGTTCTCAAAAGTTGCATCCGCATTAAGTACAATTTTACATGCGTACTTATATAGTTTTTCTTTTCTTTAGAAATTTCTTTTTTCAGTAAATATTTTGCTTTGGGAGTCCTTAATTCGTACTTTCTCCCTCCCCTTTTACTTATTGCTTTCTTTCTATATATTTGAGTGTAATTTGCTATTTTATATGTAAATTTTTATGATAAACATTATGATGATGATCTCAATAGATTCTTATTGAATTGTACTTCGATAATATATTTTTATTATAATTTTCTAATATTTATATTTAAATTTATTTGCGTTCAAAAATTAATAGTAAGGGTGTTTACCGGTCCAAAACCGGATCAGACCGGACGAGAACCGGAATTGAGAAATGGTAAGGACCGAAGACCAGATCGGATTAGAATCGGTCTGGACTGGACCGGACCGATAAATTCCAGGTTTGGACCGGATTAATGAAAAATTAATTACACTTTATTAGAGTGTGAATTAAAAATAGTTTCATTTATATATTAAATAAGATATATATAATTATTTTAATAAAAATGAAGTTTTTATTGAAAATTACCAAACCGGTCCATTCCGGTCCGGACCGGAATTTTTCAGATTTGGACCGAACCGGACTGAAAACCGGAATCCCAAACATTGCTGGCCGAAGATCGGACTAAAATCTTTTGATCCGGTCCGATTCCGAGTCATTTTAAAGTCAAGATCGAATTTTATACACCACTAAATACAAGATATTTTAAATGACACGTAAAAGAAAACTGATATAGTAAATATTCATAAATCACTGGCATTAATCCGTAATAAAAATATCTTTCGAAAGTCGTGCTCTAATCCTCTATGAAGAAAAGGAGCATATGGCACCCTCATCGTCCACCGTCCATTTAATCAAGAACAATCGCGTTTACATTTCCGATTTTTCCAAATCTCACACGTAATTTCCAGAAATAAAATCGGAATAATAAAAAAAAAAGTGAGGCGCGTCCTGAGCCGTTGGATCGCGTCCGTAAATCGACCACCGTATAAATAAAACCCCAATCGCCATCTCCAAGTGCTGATTCTAGACGCAAACCTAGCAGAGAGAAGCGAGAGAGAGAGAATTGTAGAGAGATTTTTGCAAGTATGGCGGCGACCGTTTCAGCGTGGGCGACCAAGCCGGGCGCATGGGCGTTGGACGCCGAGGAGCACGAGGAGGAGCTTCAGAAGCAGCGCACGGCCATGGACGAATCCAAGTCCAGCGCCGCCGATTTCCCGTCGCTTTCCGCCGCCGTGGCCACCAAGGGGGGCAAGAAGAAGAAGGGCCCGACTCTGTCGTTGGCCGAGTTTGCCAACTACAGCGCGCCCAAGGCGAATCAGGCCAGGGGAGTGACTCAGGACGACTTGATGAACCTGCCGACTGGGCCGAGGGAGCGGACTGCTGAGGAGATGGACATGGCGAGGGGAGGGTTTAGGTCGTACGGGATGGGGAGGTCCGGCGGCGGAGGAGGGGACGGGGATAGGTGGGGCGCGAATCGGGGGTCGGATGAGACGAGGAGGCCGCGGGGCGAGCCGAGGGAGCCGTTGGGGCCGAGTAGGGCGGATGAGATTGATAATTGGGCGGCCGGGAAGAAGCCGGCGGTGGCTGGCGGCGGTGGAGGGTTTGATAGGAGGGAGAGGACCGGTGGGAGTTTCTTCGGGTCGGATTCGAAGGCCGATGAGTCTGATAGCTGGGTTTCGAAGAAGGCCCCGTCTGAGCCGCCGAGGAGATTCGGGTCGGGTGGTGGATTTGAGAGGGAGAGGAGGAGTTACGAGCCCTTTACCGCCAATGGTGGTGCTGGGGCGGATTCTGATTCCTGGGGGAGGAGGAGGGAGGAGAGGGTTGTGAATGCGGGTGAGAATGGGCAGGCGGGGGCAACCGGCGGGAGGCCGAAGCTGAATTTGCAGCCTAGGTCATTGCCGTTGGAGAGGCCCCAGAGCCCTAATGTGGCTGTTGTGAAGCCTCAGAGTCCTGATGTGCAAAGCCCTGTGGTGGTGAAGCCTAGGTCTTTCAATCCATTTGGAGAGGCTAGGCCTAGAGAGGAGGTTTTGGCTGAGAAGGGGCAGGACTGGAAGAGGATTGATGAGAAGCTTGAGAGCTTGAAGATTAAGGAGGTTGGGGGTGGTGATGGAAGCGATGGTCCGGCTAAAAAAGGTTTGGGGGCTAGTGGGGGCTGGAGAGGGAGTGCTGGGGAGGAGAGAACTGAGAGAAGCTGGAGGAAGCCTGAGTCTGTTGAGGACTCTCGTCCTACAAGGTTTTGTGACTAGTTGCATCTTGTTTTAGTTTGCAGTCTTAGAATGAATGAATTGTGCATACTGGTTTTGGTGATTCACTAGGTTCTTAGTCTGTATGATGATCTTTTGCCTTAAAATCTATACCTGAATTTGCTTGCGTATTCTAGATAACATGTGTCTTGGCAGAGGTTTGGTAATAGTCTTCAACCCTTAGTCTGTCTGTTATAGTGACCATCCATAACACGATGTCCTAATCTGCAATTGATGTTGTGATTGTGAAGAAGATTGATTCAATTCTTGGTATATAATGTTATCCTTTTAGAATATGGATGATGGTGTATTTTTTCTTCTATGATATTCGTCTTTGTCACTCAAAACCTGACATGAAAACATGATGTGTTCCTGGATGAAGTTTTCTTGTATTTGAAGATTGTGAAATTGCAACTGATTAAAATCATGTCTCATTGGGTTATTTGGGTGTTACTTATGCTGGTTGTGTGTGCAGGTACACTATGTCATTACAGCATGCTCATGTTGAAATTGCGTAGACACTCATCTTCTGTAATTTTATCATGTGCTTGACAATAGTATGTGTGTGAGATCAGAGTGGCCATGTTGCTTAGTTGGTTGTGAGATTTCACAGGAATAATCTAGTTTTGTAACTGTGACTTCACCGAAGGAAGTTACTTTCATCACATCTTTTGAACGTATATTTGAAGTTACTTCCAGTGGTTAGGTTGAATTCCCTTGGTTGGATTGTGGGCTAACTGTTTGCTCTCACCCTTAACCCTCTGTTGTTTGTAGTGCTGGAAACAAGTCTGCTGAGAAGATTGAGGAAAATGGCAGCACAGGAGAGAAGTGAAGAGTCTGCCCACATTTTGATCTTGAGATTTGCACCTAGAAAAGAAAGCCTTCCAAGGAAAGAAGAAGTTTGATACTCTTGAAGTTTTGCATTAATGAATTTGTTACTTTTTGACCCCTTTTGTTGTTTAGACTTATTAAATTGTCATAATACTGGTACTGCACATTCTAAGGACGATTTTCGTAGTCTGTCACAGTTGATTTATAAAACTGGTCTGCTTAACATCATGTGCGTGGCTGGGAGACGCATCTTTAATACCGCAGAAGTTTATCATGGAAATTGTGATTATCACTATTGTTGACAATATGTATTCTGTAACCATTATGAGTGCGGTTTCAGGGAGGGAGAGCATTGTTCAGTGAAAATTGATTACCGATTCGATATAGCTTAACCGAATTAGTTTGGTTCAGTTAATTCGGTGAATCGGTTAATTCAGTCAAAAATTGAATAAAATTTGGTTAATTCGGTTCGATTAATGGAATAGAAATTTTTGAGTTCGGTTAATTCGGTAAACCGAATTAACCAAAAAAATAAATTTATTAAATAAAAAATAATTTTTTTGCATATAAATATATTGATTTTATAAAAATATATATTTTGTTTGGTTAATTCGGTTAATTTCGGTTAATTGGATATTTAACCGATAACCGAATAAACTGAATTATCGGTTAACCAGATAATTTGGTTCGGTTATTGATTGGTATTTTTAAAATTCGATTAATTCGGTTAGGTTAACCGACCGATGTTCTCCCTTAGTGCGGTTCATCTCCATTGAGCTCCTCTTCACTGAATCATGATTGAAAATTTTATAACTTTGCCAAGAACTATTTAGCCCTGTGGAAATAGGTTAGGCGCCTTCCCTCAAATATTCAAATCACAACACAACATACTGAAGTCGGAAACTGTCATGACAACAGTAGACTGATCTATTCTCCATCTTAATTCAGATGTTCAAAACCATCCGAATGAGCGAATGTTATAAGATTTGTCACTTGGATGATCCTTCAACAGCAGAATGTGCGAATGACTTAGGAGAGCTTGAGCAAAGCTTTTCATCTATTCAAAATGTTCACTTTTATTCAACCTCATATATGGACATAGTTGAATGTTGTGATAACACACACACATGGCCTCCCCTACATTTTCTATGTCAAATCATGTCAACATCAGTTTGAATATATATAAACTGTGAACTAGTCTAGATCGTAGATTCTCTGTAACTAATAGATGCACCAGATTGAATTTGGTTCTAATAAACAATAATTGAATATAAAAACATAACACAAGGATGATTAATTAGACAACATTAGATTTTGAGTATATTCAAAATTTATTAGTTAAAGAATAAGTAATTGTCTAACCCCTCAATTCACGTTCACTTTGCTAAAAATACTTATTCTCTGTCTTACTGGCCATCAAACGTTACAATCATCTATAAAGAACACAAATACAATTTGGAGAGAGACATAACCACCCACATTCTGACATTTAAAATTTTTAAAAATCCAATCCTTTTCTAATTCCACGATCTTGCGATCTTGTTGTGCACAATGATTATATGGCGCACATGTTACGAATCTAAGATAGTGCACATAAATGCATTTCTACTACATAGTGCATGTGATACGAAATAGAGGTGATTCTCTTTTATTTATATGATGCATATATTACGAATTTTGAATTATGCACTACATGTCGTATAAAGTCTTGAAGTGATGCACATATTCGATTGGTGTAAATATGTGCACCAGATTCATAAATCAATTTTGAATATAGAATGATAGCTCACGCAAAATTTCATTTCATAAAAAAATGTACACTGAAAAAATCTAGAAATCTATACATACATCATTACAAGATAATATAAAAATTCTGACGTGCACCACTGAAAAATATTCAACAAACCTACGCATGCACCATTAAATTCATAAAATTATGCACCATTGCAGATCTCCTCTAGCGGTTAAAGGTGAGATGGCTGCTCAAAGCATTCGAGCGTGACGGCTGTGATGAACTTGAGATAAATTTTATCAATCGTCTCTTCCATGAGCCTCTTTCAGTAACACGAGACAGAAACACGCAGAAAAAAAAAGCAGAACATGTAACTTAGACAATGAGGAAAACCTAATAGAAGAACAAGAACTATATAATAAAATCAGAGTGCGACTAAGATGGAGAAGAGAAATCACACTTAGACCAGTGGGAAGAGATGGCGACATGGGTGTGGTTGGAGAAGAACGATAGGCGGCAGCGCGTGAGGATGTATGAGTGTAATGAGAATAAAAGAGAAAATAATATGCTATTCTAACAAGAAAATTAATAATAAAATCAATAAAGACAAATACAAGAGATAATAATCACTCTACAAATAAGGAAAATAATATTTATAGATACAGTCAACAAAAAGGTAACGATCTAAATTTTTTAAATGGAATAAAAGAGGATCGTCAAATCGAAAGAGAGCAAAGAATAATATTGGTTCACAGTTTATAAATCGAAATCGGTTTTCATTTGAATGAGTGTAACGAAAATTACGAATTGAAAATTATGAGTATACTTGTCTTGTATTTTCGTTACTCTATAAAATCAATAGAGACAAATACAAGAGATAATTTTCATTTGAAAATTACGAATTGAAAATTATGAATTTCAAAGTTTAAAATTCATAGTTTAGAGCTCATATTTTAAACTTTGAAATATGAAAAATGAACTCTGAGCTATGAATTTTAAACTTTGGGCTTTGGTAACTTTTTTACAAATATATTGAAAATGGATCTTAAATTAAGCCTTATACTTTTATACAATTAAATATAAAATTTAATTTCAAAACAAATATCAATAAAATTACTTAAATTAATTTCAAAAATTTGAAAAAGGAAAGAGATAGGGAGTGACATTCGGTGGACACGTGGTAAAAACGTTTACTTTTTTACTGGACCATTATATCCTCACCTCTCCTCAAATTTGACAAGTGACTCACCTATCCCCATTAAACTTTGTCTCATTATTTATGGACTTATAAGGGTCATTGAATTAGATGATCCGACGGGTGGCATGAAGTTCACATTTATCACACATTGTAGGGTTCTCACTAAACTTCACTACACAAGACAAATATCATATACAAAAAATATATAGCCAAATAATCAAGTTTGTGCTGTTCAGATGTCATATTTGGTCTAAAATCAATTTTACCACTATTTAGTCTTGGTTTTTGAGGTTTTAAAATAAGGATATTAATCAACTTTATATTATTTAAATGCAAAATTGGCCTAAAATCAACTTTAACACCTTTTAACCTTGATTTTTCAGGGTTTTTAAATATTTTTGATTTTAAAACCTCCAAAATAGGCGAATAAATAAGTTTATGTTGTTTAAATGCCAAGTTTGGCCAAAACTCAACTGTAAGACCTTTTTATCTTATTTTTTGAGATTTGAAAAAAGTTTGGTTTAAAAACTTCCAAATAAATCAAGAATCAAGTTTGTGTTTTTAAATTTCAAGTTTGTTCTGAAATCGACACTAACAAATTTTAATCTTAATTTTTGAGATTTTGAAACAAGTTTGATTTCAAAATCTCTAAAATAGACCAATAATCAAGTTCATGTTGTTTAAATATAAGTTTGGCTAAAAATCAACTCTAAACCTTTTAATCTTGGTTTTTTGAGATTAAAAAAAATAGTTTCAAAACCTCCAAAATAAACCAAGAATCAAGTTTGTATTGTGTAAACTAAACTTAAAGCGTATAGACTACCCAACATAGCTTTAACCTAAACTTAAAGGTTATAAAATACAACTGAAGTCCTAAAATTACCGAAAGTGTCAAGAAACCAATTTTGTAGCTTCTAATTAGAAACCTAAGTTCTAAAGCTAAAACTGGCACTAAAGAACCTACCAAGTATTGGTTCACCTCGGGCTCAATGATGCACTTATTCTTTCGCTTCTTCATCTTCATCGTATTATAAACTTAGAATAGATTGGTGTCTTTCCCTAGCGAGACCTTCTTCATTGATAAAAAATATTAGTTATTTTTGAAGTAAATTTAATATAAAAAATAAAACTAGATCACAAAAATGCAGTTTGTGAAGTCCTTTGTTTGGGAGTGTCCCCCCTTCAACCCAAAGTGATGGGTCGCTGGTCCTTGTCCATTGACTTTGCCGAGCTAGTTCTGCCGGTTTCAACTCTTAAAACTCGGTCATGTTCATTTGTTCGATCATCTTTGCCCACTAAGGTTCCCAGACAAAGTCAGTCTTCATAAATTAGTTTCCACTGATTGTGCAAAGTGAGTCTAATGAAATATCAGCTCACTTTCTCTAGTTGTCAAATGTACTTCTCGTGAGACTAAATGTAGGTGTTATATCGCTAATTACATGTCGGTAAAATATGAACTCCAACTTAAATCACCAACTAACATTAAATTTGTCAAATCACCTCTTGCAAACTTTAGGACCTCAAAGCTCTTGATCCAAAGAAAACTCTTGAGGAGGTGCATGATCTAGGGCACCTCCTTGTTTAACTCATATATGTAAAACCTGAAATAAGGATACTAAAAGATTTGAAAAATAAATTATTAAACAAAAACTAAATCATACTATACTTCTATAAATTTAATGGCTACAACTGACTTACACAGTAAGCGACACTGAGGTGATAAGTATCCGCTCTGCTTTGTAGCTCCATGCCAGGTCTTCTAAAAACTTGAAGTCACTCACTAGATCTAAACCATGTTTGGAATTCACAACCTCTTCAAACAAGGCTCCTAGATTGACTGACAATGGGAGCAGAGGCTAGGCTTTAGGGCTCCATTGTACCAACAAACCGCGCGAGGCAAGCAAGCGCGGCAATGTGAACAGACTTAGACAACCAAAGTCAATGAAAAACTTATCATTTCGGTGATGAAATATGGACTGATCAGGTCCAACAAATGACATAGGAGGATCGTACCTCGGCGAGTCGGTTCCTAGAAACAAGGGCATCTTTTTGCCGCTCAGCCCCTAGCTAGGTGGAGACTCCACGTGTGGGGCCTTTCCTTCTTCAAAATGAGGGCTAATGGATGCATGACTGCAACGTATATAAAAGGTATTAAATCTCAACATAAAATATGCATAATAAACTAAAAACTACTAAGAACTACTCATACAACTAGGTCCATAATCCAAATACTGTATTATGAATGTAAGTTGTTATTACCTTAAACATGGGAGAAGCACAAATTCTATAAAAAAAACTTTTAGATTTTCATGAAAAAAAGTTGAGCAAACAAAGACAAGAGTAGGACCAAATGAAGACAAGTTTATCAAGTTTACTAGCAGCATTTTCTAGGTTTTCACATGTGAAAACAATATGAATAAACAAAATGAACTTCAGACATTAACGAGACACCATAAACTCAGCAAATAAGCTAACACAAATAAGAAGCCAACACCATAAACTCAACAAATAAGCTAACAAACACAATAAACTACTAGATTTTGATAAGTTTAGACATGAACTCACCTCCTTGAATTCTAAAGTAAAAATAAGCTAATCAAACTTTAGGAGTATTACTTTGAGTTGTCGGAGGAAGAGGGATTGCCAACGAGCTCGGAGCAAACAGAGGAAGAATGGAAGGAGGAAGGGAGGGATAAAAGAGACATGTGCCCAATTTTTATTAGTTTTCGATCAGGTTTCGACCAATTAAAAAAGTAGGCCGAAAATATCATCAATTATTTGGCTGTTTTCTGGAGAAATTTCGGCCACTCTTGTATTTTTGTCCACAACAGGTCACAAATGAACTAAGTTACTAATGATTACTATATCATCAACGTATAGCAATAAAGCAATGAACTAGCCAGTAATTGAGTGTGAGAGTGACTGGACCAACATGTGTATGGTAGAATGAATAGGCTTTGATTATTGAACTGTATGATATTGTGGGTGGTAATATGGTTGGATGCCATTCAGTCAATAATCCAAATATTATTATTATAAACCATGATTGACAAAAATTGAAATTTACCTGTCATAACCGTGTTGACATTGGGTGCAAGTGTTGTATATGTTGATACTTGAGAAGGCACTGACTTTAAAAGTTCTTGAAAATGAGGTGAAGTGATAAACTCAATGAAGTTGAGCCTTAGCCTGCGTGCCAATAGTAGGTAGTGAATTTTGAGACTCAGTTGAGACCATGTTTTTTTGACATGTAGCAAATCTCTCCTTATTTATTATTTCTTGAGGGGTAAGTGGATTATACAATCTATAGTTTTGTGGAAAATCAATGAGCCTGTAACACTGGATTTTTTTGTGTCCAAATTCATACAATAGGTACATTTCATTGCAGTTCCTATCCCTTTGAATCTATCACCATCAAACCTGTTAAATCTTTTGTCATTTCCATAGTTTCCATTTTGAACTGTTAAGCCTATCCCTTTAAATCTATAACCATCAAACCTTAACGGAGAAATAATGTTGGTGTTCATATGAAACATCTTGGCATTTTAAAACTCAATCTAAGCACAATCTTTTTAACACTCCCATCAAACTATAAAGTATGATCGGCAACAGAAATAAACATATACAAGCTCTTCCTATGAATGATATCAAACTCCCGGCCATTTTTTCTTTTCGAAGTCTAACCCCCTCAAACGTGCGAGATTGTCTCTTTTGTCACCAAACTGTAATGTGCAAATCGTGCTCAAAATTCAAATCTGGCAGGAAGCTTCCCAAACTGGAATTATGGGTGAATGAGTTTCTACTGTCAAATCACGCAATGCACCACGGTTGCAAGACATCTGACATTGAGCTAAACTGGAATAATCTACGCGGTTTCCTGGAAATGCTAACCAAAACACTTCAAAGTCGTTCCTCTAGTTCAGTCACGATTATTAAGTGGGCAAGTCTTACATCATCCATTATAAGTTTTAAATTAATCCTCATGTACAATTGGACATCCATTCACCGTCAATTATTTTTAAAATGTAGATCCAACTAGGATAATTCGATATCAGAATGAATTTTCACCGCATTCTTTTTATATGCTCGTGACGGTTAACTAGGAAGTTGATAATCATATATAATTGGACTTCTCACTTTATTATTAATTGAATCTGAAAGTAAATTCAACTAATCTAATTATTGCATAATCAAAGTTCATCAAAGTATTCATACAAAAGAAATGAGTTTTTTAATCATAATAAGAAATTGCATATGAACTAATTCACAAGTATTTTCATTGATTTAGAGTAGGAAAAAAAAAGAAATAGTAAAACTTCTTTACTTTATTTAGTTTTTATACCTTGCTATTTGATCAATTTCTATTTTTATCATACTTGTTGAAACTCGTACTTCTAAATTGTGATTCATAAAACCGGTTCTCGACTATAACGTTCTAAAATACGAACTATGTTAACTAAAGTTTGAATTTATATTTTTAATAAATAAGATAAAATGTATACTCAATGAAAAATTGAAATTTCAAGTAAATTTTGATCTACTTAATGAATAATCAAAATATCAAGGATCCGGATCTCATACAACAAAACTAGATTATAGCCACTCAAAATCTAATTTTTTTAATTTAAAATCGGATGACTTTGATTTAATTTCTATTTTTATCATACTTGTTGAAACTCGAACTTCTAAATTGTCATCATAAAACTCGTTCTCAATAACAATTTCTTAAGCCACTAAGGTTGTGCCCTACTGGTTTGGGCGATGGTCTTTCATCCTCAATGTTGGGGGTTCGAATGTTGGTGGTTGAGTGTTAGGTATGGTGCTCTGTGAGGTCTATTCGTAACCTTTTGTGGGTATTGTTGGTTGTTGTTCGGCGTGGTGACTTGTGTGGCATGTTCGTAAATATGATTAATATGAATAAATCGATTATAATGCATTGAATTACTTTGTAATAAAAAAACTATAATATTTTAAAATATGAACTATGTTAACTAAAGTTCTAATTCAAATTTTTTATAAATAAGGTGAAATATAAACTCGATGAAAAAATAGAATTAAAATAAAACAACGTATTGCAAAAATTAAAAATTCCTACAAATGTTTGATCTACTAAATGAATAACCAAAGCACCAAGGACCCGGATTAGGGATCAGGGGTGTACAAAATCCGGTCTGAACCGGAAAATGATTTAGAACCGGACTGGACCGATTGATTCCGGTCCGGTCTTCGGTCCACTGATTTTGTGGATTCCGGTTTCCGATCCGGTTCAGTCCAAAATCGGAAAATTTTGGTCCGGACCGCAATGGACTGAAATGGACCGGTTTTATACTTTCTTAATAAAATATAATACCTTTAATATAATAATTAATATATTATATTTAATATATAAATAGAAAGATATTTTTTTATTAATATTCTAATGAAAATTAATATTTTTTTGAATCCGGTCTGGTCCAAATCTTGAATTTTCTGATCCGGTCTGGTCCAAACCAATTTGGAACCGATCGGGTCTTCGATCCTTAAAAATTTGCCGATTCCGGTTCCAGTCCAAATTGATTTTAGACCATGTACATCCCTAACCAGGATCTCATGCAACAAACTAATTTACAGCCACTCAAAATCTAGTACTTTAATTCAAAATCAGATGATTTTGATTAATATTCACCATGCAAATAAAGAAACCTGTAAAATCAAATTTGAATAAAATTTTAGATTGCTTTGGTGGACAAATGACACTTTAACTTAGTCGCTAAAATTTAAAGGATTCATCCTGTGCAACAAAGCCAATTTACATCCACCACCTGGTCATATTTATCCAAAACAACCATGGTTTTCATCCAAAATCAGAGAGTTTTTAATTTTAAAAACCAATAATACAAGTATCAAGTGATGAATGGATATTATAAATAAAAACTACACCGTTTTATCATGACCGCAAATTACTTGTTAGCTCTGAATTAGATTACAAATTTAAAATTGTGTGGTTTTAAAATTTTAGTAACTTATTTGATTACTCACCCTGTCCTCTTTTACATGTCACTTAACCGAATTTTTTTATCCGCTTTTACCTGTCATTTAATAATTTTTAATACATATTTAATGTCAACAACTATCTTAAAATGTCAAACATTAATCACTTCATTATCATATTTAATAAAAAATACATTCTCCACCAATAATCATCTACTAATTTTACTTTTTGCACGTTTTTTTTTAGAAAAACATCAACCACTCATTTATCAAATTTGTTCAACCGTTAGCATTAATTTAATCTTAATCTACGCAAATTAACCTTTAACGATATGTATTAAAAGTATTTGCTTATCTTAATCCAAATAACAAATAGAACAAAAATGGCACTTAAAATTTTGTGATCTTGACCCACTATCAGCGTTATCCACATCACTTACTCACCTTCTTCTTACCAAGAATACAACTCTTAAAACAAAGTGTACTTATCTTTACCATATTGAAACATGTACCATCAAACAAGCAAAAAGGCAACGGTACCGTTTTCTCAAAACTGTCACACTCAACTTCCAATCACGTGCTCCCACGTCACCATTCGAGACGGCATTTCATTGGACGGTGACGTTTACACTTTTCCGTCAAGCGTCACCATTTGTCATACATTTATAAATTATAAGCCAACGAATGAACTTCTTACAAATATAATATTGTAATAAATTAATCAAAATGACACGCAACGTGAGAGAAATACTTTTAGCCTATAGAAAATATCACCGGGAACTCCATCTCCGCCGTCAAAGCTTAACGTGAGCCTGAAGGTCCAACTGCATGTCCGATTTGGATGAAGAAGTGAACGGAAGGTTTAGACCAGAAATACGAATTCTGATCTGAATAATAGGAAACGATAAAGCAGACGACAAAGGCTAAGGTGAAGGAGAGGCAGCGAAGCTTCACTGTCCGCTGAATTTTGATGGCGGACATTGTGAAACAGATCTTGACGCGTCCAATTCAGATAGCGGATCAGTTGACCAAAGCGTGCGACGAGGCCAGCTCGTTCCGGCAAGAATGCCAGGAGCTGAAATCTAAGACGGAGCGGATCGCTGGGATTCTCCGCCAATCCGCGCGAGCCGGAAACGATCTGTACGAGCGGCCGACGCGGCGGATAGTTGACGATACGGAACAGGTTTTGGAGAAGGCGCTGAGCCTGGTTCTCAAATGCCGAATCAACAGCTTCGTGAAACGCGCCTTCACGATCATCCAAACCTCCTCGTTCCGCAAAATCTCGCTGCAGCTGGAAAATTCCATCGGCGATGTCTCGTGGCTGTTGCGCGTTTCCGCCTCGTCTGACGACCGCGACGGATACCTAGGGCTTCCTCCGATCGCGGCCAACGAACCGATTCTGTGCTTGATTTGGGAACAGGTAGCCATTCTGTACACCGGATCGCTGGAGGACCGATCGGACGCGGCAGCTTCGCTGGTGTCGTTGGCGAGGGACAACGATCGGTATGGGAAGCTGTTAATCGAGGAAGGCGGCGTTGTGCCGTTGTTGAAGTTGGCGAAGGAGGGGAGGCCGGAGGGACAGGAGAACGCGGCCAGAGCGATCGGGTTGCTGGGGAAGGATCCCGACAGCGTGGAGCAGATTGTGAACGCCGGTGTCTGCCCGGTGTTTGCGAAAATTCTCAAAGACGGAAAGATGAAGGTCCAAGCTGTTGTGGCATGGGCGATATCCGAGCTCGCTATGCACCATCCGAAATGCCAAGATCCATTTGCGCAGAACAATGTAGTTAGGCTGCTGGTGAGTCATCTGGCTTTCGAGACTGTGGAGGAGCATAGTAAGTACGTCATTGCGAGTAGGCAGAAGCTGTCGTTGCATTCGGTGTTGATGGGTAGTGATAGTTCGAGTAGCGGTGTGAAAGGGGCTGAAGATGTTGCTCAAGGCCGGCAGTTTGCCGAGGCCAAACAGATGCAGAATTTGGTGAATAATACTAAAGCGTTGAAGACCGTAGCGAATTCGAGTCAGGGGAGTAATCACAGTCAGCCTGGGGCCGGGGCTGGGCATAGCGGCCTGAATTCAAAGTATGGCCAGCAGAAGCAGGTGAACAATAACATGGCTTTCTCTGGGACGAGTGTCAAGGGTAGGGAGTTTGAGGACCCTGCTACCAAGACTTACATGAAGGCGATGGCAGCCAAGGCCTTGTCGCGGTTATGCAGAGGTAATGCGTCCATTTGTCGAAGCATAACCGAGTCTAGAGCATTGCTGTGTTTCGCGATCTTGGTAGAGAAGGCGGCCGATGATGTTCAGTATTATTCGGTGATGGCCCTGATGGAGATTTCAGCGGTGGCTGAGCAGAATCCTGAGCTGAGGCGGTCAGCATTCAAGCCCACCTCGCCCGCAGCGAGGGCGGTGGTAGATCAGTTGCTGAGAATAGTAGAACAAGCGGATTCTGAGCTTCTGATCCCTTGCGTTCAAGCGCTCGGGAACTTAGCCAGAACTTTCCGAGCCACGGAGACTCGAATCATTCCCCCATTGGTAAAACTGTTGGACGAGAACGAGCCAGAAGTGGCGGCTGAAGCCGTGTTGGCGCTTACCAAGTTCACTTGCCCTGATAACTTCCTACACGTCGACCATTCTATATCCATCATCGAAGCTGGTGGGGTGAAACATTTGATTCAGCTGGTGTACTTCGGAGAGCACGCAGTCCAACTACCTGCGTCGATCCTCTTGGCCTACATCGCCTTGCATGTCCCTGACAGCGAAGAGCTCGCGCAAGAACAAGTGTTGATTGTTTTGGAATGGGCACTGAAACAGCACAGCTTGAATCAGGATGAGCTTTTCGAATCATTGGTTCCCGAAGCCAAGAGTCGGTTGGAGCTATACCAGTCCAGAAACGCAAGATGACGCTGTTCAGACGAAATTTTGAGTCTCTAGCTGCAGTGTACATATCGCTAGCTTCGTTGTTCTTGTTCTTACAAGTTTGCATATCAGACAAAAAAAAAACCCGACTCCTCACATGACCTTGCCGATATAAATATTATTCTGTTATGTGTTACGTTAAAAAATTAAAATAAAATTTCAACCATAATGTCAACGACTATACCATCATTCTACGTTCACTCAACTTTCTTATGACTGCCGTAGCTAGATCGACAGTGTTCAACGCTTTGGGCCCGATATGTTAATGGACGAATGGATTGCCCAATATGAATTTCTAGTTCGTCGGCCCAAGACGATACAAGCCCAATCATAATAAAAATAGATGAAAATTAAAATAAATATTTCTTACGGAAAACTGTGTCGAATATGCTCGGGGGGTGAACGCAACATCCAAATACGATCCAATCAGAGAATGGGGTTTGACCATTGACTGACTGATGACTCAGTTTGACCAGTCTTGTCAACTTCCACTACTATCTGACATTTTGAACTGGACCTTATCCTACACCCAGATAGCAGTGCAGGTTAAAAACGGGCCCCATAACCTGCAACCATAGGAATCACAACAGTAACCAGCGACTGCAATTCAACGCTCACGAGAAATCAACGGCCCAGATTGTCACAGTCCTCATCAATAATGTCTAAATCATCCCTGACCGCCCGATTTCCTCTATTGAATCTCAACCGTCTATCATAATTATTAAAATACAAACAATGGGACCCGAGAAATGCACTTTTCAATATATTTTTTTTCAGAAATGGAGAGTAAGATAAATAAATGAATTATGGGTTATTTGATAGATTTAGCAATTGAAAATCCACTTTTTTTTCTGAAGATGAAAAATAAATTACAATCAACTATTTTATGAATTATTTTAAAAATTAGGTAACATATCGCTGAATAATAATTTCTTTTCATTGAACGTGATAATAATTGGATAAATTGGTAAGGAATCAACTTTCAAATCCTAATAATTGAGTCCCCGTTACCTTTCCTCCGGTTATTAAAAGTCAAAAAAAGAAATTTAATTTTCTTAAATATTCTAATGACATATTTGAAGGAATTAAAGTTAATTAACTACCATTTCTCATATTAATTTGCTTTTTTCAAATTTGGGAAACAAAGAGATATTTTGCGAAGATATTATCTGACACGTGGCAACAGATCCAGCGTCCAAGTCGCATATAAAGGAAGCGAGGATCATTCTCCTTCTTCTCATCTGCACTTCGCGGAGAGAAACGCGCTGCTAGGGTTTCTCTCGTCCTGTATCGATCTGCAGATTTCTGGCGACGGCTGCCATGGGGGACAGCAAGCAGACTGGCAGTGTCAAGTGGTTCAACGACACCAAAGGGTTCGGGTTCATCACTCCGGACGATGGCGGCGAGGATCTGTTCGTGCACCAGTCGTCGATCAAGTCCGATGGGTTCAGGAGTCTTGCTGAGGGCGAGACGGTGGAGTTCGCTGTGGAGACCGGGAGTGATGGGAGGACCAAGGCTGTGGATGTGACTGGGCCGGATGGTGCTTCGGTGAAGGGTGGGAGGTCCGGTGGTGGCGGGTACAACGGTGGTGGTGGTGGTGGGAGAGGTGGTCGCGGTGGTGGAGGGTATGAAGGAGGAGGATACGGTGGTGGGTATGGCGGAGGGGGTTATCGTGGTGGAAGTGGTGGGTATGGAGGAGGAGGCGGTGGGTACGGGGGTGGTGGAAGCGGCGGCGGCGGTTGCTACTCCTGTGGTGAAAATGGACACATGGCTAGGGACTGTCCTCAGGGTGGTGGAGGTGGAGGTGGAGGTGGAGGAAGGTATGGAGGTGGAGGAGGTGGCGGTGGCGGTGGGAGCTGCTACAGCTGCGGGGAGTCTGGCCACTTCGCAAGGGACTGCCCTTCTGGAGGCGGCGGCCGTTGAAGTAGCTTCTCATGGCCTGAGCTCTCCCCATTCTAGTCTCACCAATCTCTTATGGTGTCTTCTACATTTTGTTGAATCAATCTGTCAGCTATGAGTCTTGCTTTTGTCAGTCTTTGGTTTAATTCCTATCAACTGAAAGACTGTATCTTGTTCCTTATATTAGATCTGTTCTTTCTCTTCTCATTTCATGTTTGTTAGATTGAACAGATGCTATTATAATTTATGATACTTTATAAAACTATCTGGGTTCTCAAAGATTACTTCTTTCCCTCTCTCCCATGTGACTGTTTAAGAGTTGTTATGAACTGTTGTGTCGAGTTTTGCATATTGGTATATGTTTGATGAATTGGTGTTGGGGATAGAAAAGGGTTATGGGTCCCATGGAGTCTTGGATTGTTATCTTATTGCTTAATCAATTTTCATTTAATCTTATTGGGAATACTTTTCAGTCTTTCATTCTGGTCAAATTATTCATTGGTGCTGTGATTTCCAATGAGACTGTTGGCCTTAATTTATCTGGCTTTGTTTGGAGAGCTTTTCTTTCCTAGTCAAGTTCAAATGTGGATGGGGTTGGGACTTGATACTTGTTTACATTTTAAATAGACGGATTTGATTAAGATAAAGCTCAAGCAACCCAGCATTGATTCTTGATGTATAATAAGTCTTTTCTAGGTTCATTGTCCTTTCATTGAATTGCATATTAATTGAATTAGTATTAATCTCAATATCACATCATGAGATGAAGACAAGGCTAATGCACCCCACTTACTAACTTTGGTGGCTTATTATGAGCTGGGTCAAGTTGGACTCTTATGAGCTTTAGGCCTGTTTGCTTGGTACCTCATCAGTCTATTTCAGGTCAAATTTCACTTCGATTTTGTATTGATGGTTCATTTTGCTTCTTGGACTCCACCTTTAGCTTGGTCCCTGATGAGTTATGCCTGATGGTACTGTCCAGCATACATGGTTGAAATTGAATGTTTTAGATATCTGGTGACCAGTCATTGTCTCTCATCTATTTCACATGGCTCATTATTCAAAATGATACCCAAATATCAGTAGTTTGTTGTGTTTATCTTATGAGGGCTTCCCACCACTGTCAAATTGCCTCACAGTCAGTCACCGTTCTCACTCATATTCAAAATGATTTATTCATATGATTATGGAGTCTTTTAAGTTTATTGGGTTCCTGTGTTATGAGCATACAGGAGATGCTTACTACTGCTGATGGCCAAGCCCACATCACAAACTGGCATTCCTACAGCCTTCACCTGTTTGGGAACCTTCATTACCAAACTTGCATGTGTAGCCCAGGCCAGACACAAGTCTACTTGTATCATTGTATGCCTCACTCACAATGCTTGATTGGTATTGTTGCTTACTTCAAATGGAAACCTTAAGCCAGTATTTCCGTGCTTGAAATTGGAGAGAACGGGAAGGAGAATAGAAGGAAGAGATATTCTTGAGTTTTTTTTTTTTTCGTTTAAGGAGAGAGTTGAGAGGAGGCAGAGGTGGTTCCACTGTAGGGACAATGGGGGCAATCGCCCTCGAATCCCACCTAAAAGTTATGAAACTTGATTAAATTTTAAATTATATCATTTAATTCAACCTAAAAATTTGATTATTTTTATTTTTCCTCTCGAAAAAAAATTCTTGAAACCTCCACTAATCGGAGATATGAAAACACTCGCTTTCTTTTCTAACTGATTTGGATGGATTTGAGAAGAAATGGAGGGGTTCATCGTGAAATGACCATTATATTCTCATATTTTTTTATATTTTTCATTTATGAATTTTGTATTATTCAATAATTTCATTATTTTTTTACTCTTATTCATCCAAATCCCTCTTAAACTTAATAACACTTAATTATTTCCTTCCATCCCCCAAATCTTTTGTATTCCTTACAAATATTCTTTCGTTTCTACTCTGTTAAAACTCAGGAACAAAATCATTGGTCTCAATCAACATAGCATGATCTTATCCTCTAACCTCTTTGAAACAAAGCAAAAGAGTAAAGTGAAAGCATCGAATTTGCTCGGCAGAGCTTCTTCATCACTGCAAAGGGAGAAGCCTTTAATATGATTTGGCTGGCCACAGCATGCGCTTCTCCCTAAAGCCAAAAACAAAGCTAAGGCTTCCCCCATGTAACAACAGCCCTTTGCAATGTGTATTCATCACACTTCTGTGAATGAAAACGGATTCCTAAAGGGAAGCAGTGATCATCTGTGTCTCCTGCTTTTTCACTTCATCTTTTTGAACTGGTGAGTTAGGGCATCCCATTAAAACAAACCAAAAAGAAGGTTTGTATCATGCCACATCAGATTTGTATCATGTCAATTCAGATTTGTCATAAATTTTCTTTTTATAAACTTACATTCACATTGAAACAAACCTTTAAAACCTCTGTGCATGGACCCAAATGTCATATTATATCATTTTCTATTTTTTATAGTTTAATTAAAGATATTTTTTAGATTAATTAAATATTTAATTGTTTATAATTATTAAAGATTTTTTTATATTTATATGATGAAAATTTTAAATAATAAAAATTTTCAATATGTATGAATATTTTTTTAAAGATTAATCAATTATGGTATATAGATTTTGTATAATTAATATTTTTTTAAAATTAATTAACAAACCATATACGGTGTTTCCAAATTAAAAGCGCCGTATTTGGTATATACTTTATACGGCACTTTTAAGTTGGAAATGTCGTATATGGTAACACTTTATACGGCGTTTTTAAGTTAAAAACGCCGTATAAAGTACATATGACGCTTTTAATTTAAAAACGCCGTATAAGCTAAATTCACGAACCGCTTCGTCTGCACGAAGCGGTGTTGTGTCAGAAGGTCACGAATCAACTTTCACATCGAAACGAAGAGGTTCGTGGCCTGACACAAACCTTCCCACGAAGCTTCAATGGGGATGCCGTTAGATTAAAGCCTCGTACCCTGTCATGTGGTTTAACTGTTATCATTTACTGTTCACAGTCTTTACTCAAGCAGTCTTACAATGAGTTTTTTCAAGCTTTTATCACGAAATCATATCTGGGTATTCATGGAAATGGATCACAGAGGGGCAAGGAAGCAAAGATTTGGGATCTATTCTCATGAGAAGTTCACTTCTTGTGTTCCATCACTTTCAACTTCAATGTGATATAGATGAGTGTCAATTTGAATGGCATACTTACTTTATGACATTTTGAAGATTTGGATCTATGTAATATAAGTTTAATATATTTGATAAGTGAATTTTAAAACAAGTTTGAACGAATTTTAAATGAGTTACTTGATTGATAATCTAGCTTCATCAACCCATACCTTCATAATTACACCTGAAAATAAGCGAATCGACTACCCCATTATCTATGTCCGGAACGCTTATGTACAAGTTTTAAATTTTTTTTCAAATTTGACTCGTTTATTCTCGAACGAAATTTTAATAGTCTGTTTCACATACAATTCTCAAGTGTATTAACTCATTTAACCATTATGTTGTCTCCACCTCCCTTATTGTTTATGAAACTTTTAATGTGCTAGATTGACACAAATCAGAAATCAAACAAGCTACCAGCTTTGAATAAGCGTTTGACACAACTTCAATCAACCTAAATGTTGTATTAAAATTTAAATTGTCTGATCAGTAATGAATCAGATCAAATTCAAATTTTTAATTACTGAATAATTTACTTTCATTTAACAAATCCCAAAACAATAAAACAAGCCCTTTGGTCACCCTTGACCTGTTTGAATGAGCATTTTTGTTACTCAAATAATAGGATACATTGCAATTACAACTCATTTAAGTCTCTTCAACATTACACAACACTTTGAACTAATGCTGCATGCTCGGTTGCCTTCCATTTCGAAATCTCTTGTCTTGAATCTTGGATGAGCTAATAAGCTGCGGCATAGCTACCGGTGCTCTTCGACTGCCTTGATAGTCAAGGAGGGTGTTATTCAGGGATGGTGGTGGGACGGGGAGGGCGCAAAGGCGGTGGCATTGAGGTGACCGGAGGAAGGCAGTGGAAGGTGAGACACGCCGCCTTGCGGAGGGCACTGGTAGCACTTGGTGAAGAGCCCGAATGTGTCGATTTGGTGCACAAAGTTGACCATGCTGGCCCAGCCACCGAATCCGAACCCAACCAGCAGCACCCACACAACTACAAACACATTGATTGTGTATGTCCCAGCCCACCTCCCCACAAACCTCGGCGGTTGCTCCACCGCATTCTGCACACCATTTCATCATCAATCAAATGCACACTTGACAGATTAAACCACTAATCACGCCACTAAAAGTTAAAACCATGTTGAGATGTTTTTCTTTACCTCCCTGGCAGCAGCAGACTTGAAGGTGAAGATGTGGGCAAGGGCAGGGATGATATAGACTGTGAAGCTTACAAGGAGTGATCCGACGGTGGAGTTGATGGGTCCGAAGAATGGGAAAATGATGGCCAGGAACCAGATTGGGATGACCACCGACAACCTGGCTGCCGCCCTCTTGCACATGCTCTTACACTCATGCATCCCTATAGCCTTCTCCCACACAAAATATAGTGGCGTGCATGCAAACCCGAATGTAATAATCTGCAATAATGGAAGTCCAGTTAGAATCAAACATGTACAAGATGTGTTAAACAAATGTTTAAGCGAGCAAGTTTGAGTCTGAGGGCATGCGTGCCTGGTGGATGAGCATCAAGATGACAGCCATGTCTCTGAATGGAGACTTGGGGAGGAGGGCGAAGGCGTTGGAGTGGTTCAGAAGCAAGTCACCAAAAGCCCAGTACACGGCTGAGGCTGAAGGGAGCGTCAGTGTCAGCACGTAGAGTGTTGCAAACAAGTATATGGCTTTGAACTTCTGTGGCTTCCACATCGCATGCATTATCTCCCTGCCACATTGTTGACCCAAAATCCAACTCATTTCACCTCCAACAATTCAAGTTTCAACTTCTACCCATTACAACCAGAATCACAGCAGAATATAAATGAGACAGAAGCCTGAAATGGGGTGAAAGGGCGATCTTTTGGCAAGGTATTTGGGCAGAAAATCATATCGGTCTGAACACGTTTAGACAAAGATATGTTGTGTCATTTTCATCATTCATGCTATGTGGTCTGGTCTGTATTTTACTTCTTGCTTAATGCTATGTACACCGTGTTCGAACATATTGAATAAATAATGCAGAGATTAAGGACAGTGCTGTCTTACACAGTGACTGCATGTCCCCCAAATGTGTATAGAATGTTTGTGGCACCTGTGAAGTATAGGACCATCTTAGTGGGACCCGAGTGCTTCACTCCTTCAATCTGCACCACAGCAAAGAATTACGCAAGGGTAAAACGCCATTAGAAAGGGTCCAAAAGGTGCACAAACTGGTCACAATCTGGATATTGGGAAGTAGAGTAGACAAGTGTATGAACCTGGCCATGGAGGAGGGAGGCAATGGCAAGGTACCAAGCTGTGTAGGTGGTCATGACCAGGCCTAGAAAGGACCATATTCTGTAGTTGTGAAACGAGGGAATGAACACCGTTGTGGCGCAGCAAGCTCCAAAGATGTATGTCCATGTCCTCTTGTCCAGATTGTCATTTATGTAGTATATGTTGCTGCTCATATACATCCAACAAAACCAAGTTAAAACTGATGTTCAAAGCTTCTGTTGATCACTCTTAAAAGCTAATGGGTAACTGCAAAAGATGCTTTGCTGCCTTCTGAGGCGGCCAGGAGGGCCTGATGAAGCCATGTGAGTGACATTTGTTTAATGGTTTTGGAGATGGTGGTGTATAGATTATAGAATAGAGCAAGAGTTAAAATTTAGGGGAATATCTATACTAGGAGGACAGTGCAGGACTAAAGAGTAGATGATTGATTGATAGATAGATACCTTGCGCAAGCTATGAGCTGAATCACAGATCCAAAGAGGAGAAATGTGCAGTTGAATGCCAGGCCCACATTCCTCCAGTGCTTCCCCAGCAGCCCATCCAGCACCTCAAACCACTGGGTTTTCAATCAACAGCACAAACCCACCTCAGAAATGAATCAAATAGCTGTGTGTGAGGATTAAGGACAGGTGTGTTTGAGTTGAGGAGCCAGTTTTAGGTTACCTGTATGACATGATTCCTGAAGTCAGCCTTCTCTCTTTCTTTTCTAGTTCTGTACTCAATGTAGAGGACACTGATCAGGTAAGCCGTCCAACTTCCCAGGATTCCATAGAAGAGCTGGAAGAGGATGCCAGACAGCATCCCCAGCTGGGAGAATGAGTAGGGCAAAGTCAGCAGCACTTGAGCCACCTGACAAAAACGCCAGCCACAGCACCATCAGAAGCCACCCAAGATTCTTCACAGGTCAAAGAGCTGTAGCAATCAGTACAAGAGTGTGCAAAAGAAGGAAACCTGATTCGAGGCACAGCTGAACCAAGCATCATAAGCTGAACCACCATGCCAGAAGAAACTTGAGACTCTTGACTTCAAGTCTCTTGCAGGCTTCCCTTCAGTCTCCATCTCCACATAGCTCCCTGCTATGACAGTCTCCACCAGTTTGTCCTTGTCTGATTCCATTGTGTACAAGTAAAATCAGCCTACCAGCTACCTACTTATCTCTATCACACAGCCACACCAAAGCTCAAAATAGGCTGAGTGAGCTTTGGAATAATGCAGTTCTGATGTGCTATATAGAGATTGTTGGTGATATGGCTGCATGCAGTTGCAGACACACACATATAAATACACTCAACAGCTCAATACACAGACAGTGGGAAGGATTTGGGGGAGAGGGTAAAAAATGAAATCCCCTTTTTGGGAGAGTAAAAGTAGAAGCGGTGGCTTTTGATGAATATTCTTGATTTTGGTGACACTTTATCCCATCTAATTACAGTTTTGTTGTTTAGCTAAAACACGATTAATCTACAAGCTTAAAAATCTCACTACCAGGTGTCCAAAAGGAACGTGTTGGTGTTTGCACGGTTGGGTTTGGTGCATACTTTCAAAGGCTCAAACAAAACGTGATTAGTTGATTACGCACTAAAACAAGGCCTAACATGTGTCATGATTAGGCTTAATCTGCGAGATTAAAGAAAGGGTTTGGAGGATTAGAAAACCCCCCATAAAGAGAGTAGACCAAATCATTGCAGGGCGAAACAGGCGTGGCATGTTGTTGCTATGTGTTCCTATATGATAAACATACACTTGAAGAAACCAAAGCTACTTTTGTCACATGGGGTTATTACAAGATTTCGGAGCTTCGGATTGAGGCCGCATTTGATACAGATCACTAGTTCCCAGTTTCTTCAAATTTGGCACCTTCAACACACACTCAGATTCTGACATTCTTCCACATTACAAGTTGCATCCATGGCTCGTTTCGAAATACATGCATAGACTTGCTTGGGTCATACGCCACCACCGGCCAAAAGAAAATGTAGATGGAGAGCTCGTGAGGTATGATTAAAATTACCAGAGCGTTACAGAGATCAACAAGAGTATAAACTATGTTACTATATGATAATAATTTTTTGGTGAATCATGTCGAAATATAATTAATTGGTTGAAAATTAGTTTGAATTTTCAAATTGTTTCTTAGCATATTCTGATTGGATGTGGTTCATGAACACGTGAAGAATCAATTCTATTAAAAAAATTATTCGTGGTTCGAAGTTTTTTTTTAATTTGGAGACTTATTATGTTTATCAAGGTGTGGTTATATTGTGAGCGTAGTTACGAGTACATATATAATATATTCTCTAAGGGTGTGTGGTTTAGGGAAAATTTGACGGAAAGAAAAATTTGGCGGAAAATAAATTTGTCATAGAATCAATTATATTTTTCTTTTTTTGGTTAGGGGTGGAAAATTTATAGAAAAATAGTAAAACACTTTTTGTCTTGTTAAAATTTTCCATTTAATTTTCCATATAAATTTTCAACTAATTTTCCTTTCTTATTTTCTCTAAACCAAACAAGGGATTCCTTCTCATTTTCCACCAAATTTTGGTGGAAAATGAATTTGTCATAGAATCAATTATTATTATTTTTTTTGGTTAGGGGTGAAAAATTCATAGAAAAGTAGTACAACACTTTTTGTCTTGTTAAAATTTCTCATCTATAATTTTTCATATAAATTTCCAACTAAATTTTTCTTCCTTAGTTTCTCTAAACCAAACAAGGGATTCCTTCTCATTTTCCATCAAATTTTTCCTAAGGTGTGTCTGGTTTAGAGAAAATTTGGTGGAAAGAATAATTTGGTGGAAAATGAGAAGGAAAATTTGATGAAAAATGAGTAAAAAAGTTTGTAGAAAAATTAAATGGAAAATAGAAAGGAAATTTGTTTAGAATAAACAATTTTTTATCATTTTTCCATCATTTTTTACCTCAAATCAAACCAGAGAAAATATAATTGATTACATGGGGAATCCTCTTTTCCCCAAATTTTCCTTTCCACCAATTTTTTCATAAACTAAACACAACCTAATTGAAATTGAATTGAATTGAGTTGAACTAAACTCACATGAACTGAATAAAGTGAGGATCGAACCAAATTGATCTGAATTTAGTGAATTTCAATCCAAAAACCAGACTCAGAGATTTACCTGCCTACAAATGTGGATACATCACTAAAAATTTGTCATGTGACACTTTAAGAAACTTTTTGATGTTTTGAAAAATAATAAAAAATTATAGATAATAAGGAATACACAACTTTGTGATGTGTTGAAAAATAATAAAAAAAATTATAGATTAATACACCGACACAGTCCATAGATTATGTCTGAATCTCTCCTGTCTATCTAGCGAATGCCAAACGCTAGTGGCCAAACCATGATCGTTGCAAATGGCATGCATAATGAGGCTGTTTGTTGAACTCTCAAATAGGTGTGTTATGTGACCAGATAAGCAAAATGTCTCCGTCTTTGTTGAACTCTCCACCAAGATTTCAATTCCTCAATGAAATGTGCCTCACTCATATCATCATGCTTGGACCTCCCTGGGGCCAGAGAATCAACCTGCAACATTGTCCCACCCGAGACAGACTTACATGGACCATGTCCACCACGTGTCTGTGGACATGGCCAATGATAGAGCGCCACGTGGCGCATTGAAAAGTCAAAAAAATGTCTAACCAATGACAAATCGTCACGTGTAATGTTGATTTTTCAACGCGCCACGTGACACTCTCTTATTGGCCGTGTCCACGGACACATGGTGGACACGGTCCATGTAAGTCTGTCTCTGTCCCACCCTTGTTAGGCACTCCTCCTTGCACCATCCATCACCCTCTTGGCCTTCACCTTCCTTTACTTTTCTGAACTTCACTTTCACAACATGTGTATCCTCAACAGTGTGATTACATTGATGCATTGAAAGAAGCTCTCATTTGATATCATGGTTGGTGGGAGTCTGCAACCATCATTTGAACCCAAATTTGTCTCTTTGGTGTTCAGAACTGTTGTGAGATTGAGGCATGTATGGCTCAGCTAGGACACGAGAATATATTTTTGTTCCTATTCTCAGAGCTGGAGGAATATGCATACTGTAAAACAACATATTCCTCACTTTGCTTCAGTTAAAGTTGCGCCTCTGAACAGAAGACAACATCACCTACTTAGTTATAGATCCGAACTATTTAAACTATATGAAGGGAGTAAAGCCAAAAAAATTTGGTCTAATTTTATAAATAAAAGTTTTACAATTAAACTCCTAAACTACTATCATTATAAAAGTTAAACTCATGGGCTAAAACTAGTTTTTTCAACAAATTAAAATATACGGTTTTGTTTACATGAACAAAATGACGTCTTTTCATACTCAATCTATTCAAAATTTTAACAAATTTAATAAGATCAAATGAATCAAACACTGTTCATCTTAAATGACATAATAAATAAATCTAAAAAAAATTGTACACTCTTTATGACAATTTTAATAATTTTAATTGTGAGGAAATTGTAATAATTCGAAGTCTCTTTTAAATATTTTCTCTAATAAATATGGAGAAAAATGATGTATTCAAATTTCAAAGTGCTAAAGTTTTGTGTGGATTGTGCCTATCATGTGATGATAGATCAGAAAATTGTTAGTTGATGCACTGAAAAATATAATTACAATACCTCTAGGCAATAACAATTTGAATTAATTTTATAGATTAAAATAGTAATTGAACTTTTAAACTAATATTACTATAAGAATTAAATTCATGAGTTGCTAGTATTTTCAACAACTTAATCGATGTTATTTTATTCACATGAATAAAATGACGTTTTTTCATACTCAATCTATCTAAATTTTTAACAAATTTACTAAACCCAATTGTATTAAACGAATCAAACACTAAATCAATTAATTTTTTTGCATTCTTTTTTGCAATTCTGATTTGAGGCTGCAAGTGAGGGAATAATGATGATAATTTGAGGCGCCTTTTAATAATTTTTCTAATAAGTACGGAGAAAAGTAGTGATGTACTTAAAACGCTAATTTTTTGTGTGGACTATGCCTATCATGTGATAATAGATCTAAGTAATCAGACTCATTACTAGACAGTGCTAAAAATATAAAATAATAATATTTATCACTTAGTATATATATAGTATATCATTTTGATTTTTTAACAGTGTGTGATGATGAAATCTTTGTATTTACACAATTAACATATAAAAACTTCCGGGTGAGAGTAAGCGAGAAAAATGAGAATTAGCAAGTGAGTGTAATCACAAAACTACATGTGAAAACAAAACTCGGCCAATGATGAGCTAGTAAAACTCAAGAAACTACAGAATAAGGTTTGACTTGGAGTCGGAAAAATAGGTCACTTAGTGGGTGTCATCACAAAACAGCTACATGTGAAAACATGTCTTGGTCAACTTATGATGAGCTAATGGCAGAAGTGCATAGAGCTATTGAAATCGAGTGGGTGTTATTGCAAAACAACATGTGGAACCAAATCATAGTCAACTTATGATGACTACAACTTGAAAATGCAGAGCTCTGTTTCACATTCTGTCGAAAATCTACCCCACACAACGACAAACTCCTAGCAAAAATGATCCAAGAAGTGCCTTGGTCAACTTATCATGAGGAATCACGAAGTAAAGAACACAAAATGGCACACGAGTCATTATTTCCCAGTAAGAGTTGTCTAAATTATTTTTGACCTAATAAGAGTTTCTTAATTGATAAGAGAGGGTAACATCCACCGACGAGATCATAATTTCGATTCTTGTTAAAAGCATACGCAATGAATTTTACTAGAGAAACGTGAAAGATGGTTTGTGCATTGAACCATTGATTCTTATGTCATGTTAAATTTTAACTAACAAATTGACTTACATCTCATTATGACTCAAAATACTAGACTTATAAGTCATGATTTCATAATTCAGTTAACTCTTCTTTTCTATACTGAATGATGAGGAACATTTCATTAAGTTCATTAAGTGCAATCATACTCAACATGTTCCAATATTATAACACACTCAATAAATTGTATAAATCTAAAAGAAGTGAAAACACAAAGATTTGTGGAAAAGACTCACACTTAAGAATCACACTCCGCTATTTTGATGAATCAATATTACTAATATAGACTTATTATGAATAAACTTAGCTACAAAAAATCACTCATGCAAAACCCTTCTCTCTATTGGAGATCAACCTCTATTTTTGATAAATATTAATCTCAAATCATCTAGGATTCCAATTCTTGATATGACAAGAGTTACTAGTTTTCATACAACTCAATAAGAAATAGATTCCCAAATCTGATTATTTCTAAATTGTTAATTCTAATTTTATTAGACTTCCAAAATCTTAATTAAAAGACTAGAAAAAATTAAACTAATTCATCTCTCGACCCAAATTTTAGAAGATCTCATTAACATTAGAGAATGAGACTCATTTCTCGATATCCTTCACAATATAATTACTCTTCATTCACATTGTTTGTCCATCAAAACAATGAAGGTTTCTTCCTCACTTGATAAATTAAACTCTTTTTTCTTCATTCGGTTACCAATGCTAATTTCATTTTTTAGTGAATCTATACCCTCTTGATGCCATCATATCTCATTTTACAGACCTTCTTAATTGCATTACTACGCAACTTCAAATGAACAACTGCAAAAATTTTCATCCTCTCATCATTCCTCATGGTGATAGGATAAAGTTCTCCATCAATTTGCAAATTCAAATAATATATATCGATTTATCTTTACATATGTGTATTGAAGCAACAAAGTTCATCATCATCTCTAATTTACTCTCTCTCAAATTAAAAACGGTACTACCACTAGTCATTGAGAGATCTCCATCATCAACTAAATTTGAAACGCCTTCAACATGTATTGTATTTAAACCCTTAACTCTTTACACTATTCAAATTTTCGCTCAAACTAAGACATAAACTTAAAAGACTTAACTTCATTGCTATAATAGTATCACTTCACATTGCCCCTATTGTAATTTTATTATTTTGAATTCTACACCTCTGCCAATTTCATCGCCTCCTCCGTACTTCTATTTAATGGCACTTTCTCATAACTTCTTAGCAGACAGCCTAATTTTATAGCAAAATTCCTAAAATATACAAAAAATAAAAGTGAAATGACAAGAATACATAACTAGCAAATGAGTCTTATATAACACACTATCAAACTTAAGCTATTTTTGACTGAAAGTAAGCTAGTTGGAAGCTGGCGGAAAAGTTTATGATGATGGCCAACTTTTGACGAATATGATTTTTTTTGGTAATATTAAATCTTTTTGAAGTTTGGCTCAAAATTAGATGAAAACTGAATGAAAAACTCTGGCCAAACTAAGGGGCATTACGACCCTGTTGTGATTTTGCAGTGCATTTAAATTTAAATATTAATGATTTGTGGATAAGATAAAAAGCTAAGATAAAAATATATAAAAGTATTCTACCCGGACCGAGTACGACAACCTTTCTAGTAGTCACTCGTGTAGAATTTCTAAAGGAAAACATACTTGATCGAGTAAATTGAAGTCCCTAAAAGAAAATCTCACACACCTGAGTAGGTGCATTTATTGCACCTTATTCGGCCGAGTAAGAAAAAAGCTTCCGGATCATTTGTGAAATTGTGGGTCACGCTCAAATCAACCATAGCTCATGTTGAATTTTCATTGATCTCCAAGTTCACATACATCAGAGTATGCGACATTTGAGTTTTAGTTGTCGTACCTTTCTTCTCTAAGGCCAATAAAAGATAGAGGACTTGCATCTGTAAAGTTTGTTCCACCTGGCCTCCTCTCTCACTGTGTCTTGGATTTTATTCTATTTTTGGAGCGCACTCACTACTCGATGTGGCCCACTACATGAGAAATACTCTAACAGAGGCTTCTTATCACTTGTACGCCCACTAAAATTATTGTTTATGGACCCAACCGACTCCCTATTCGTGTTCCATCTCCCGAAAACAATAGCCTCTTGTTTGGAGGATTTGAGGGTTCAGAGTTTGCTCCCTAGGAATTGATTTTGACGTGGCAGCTACCGTCTCACCCCATTCTCAACTTCATTCTTTTGGGGGTTTCTCTCAAATGTGAAATCAGTAAGTCTTTCTGCCACACATATGACACTTGCAAGATCAGAAGTGTTTTGCCGATCAATTTCTATTTTGGGCCAAATGTTCAGTCCCTCAAATAAATAAAACTTCCTATCCGTTTCGGACATAACCTTGATATCCAGCATCAAGGTCGAATTGCCTCACATAATCGTGGATATCACTTATGTGTCTCAGTGATTTGAATTCGAGCCGAGCATTGTAGCTTATATTCTCATTGCAGAACTGGTCTTGTGGCTCTTTTTGAAGTTTTTCCACATCTCAATATTACATTGATCAGCTTGGATTTCTTCATATTTTGACACATGTCATGCTTATTCCTGCCCAATAAGGTACATTGTGGCCATTGATATATTCCTTTTGTTAGTTTCTGCCTCCACCGTATGGAAGTACCGTTCCATGTTGGGAAAAAAAGTTATCCACATCTTTCACACTTTGTTCACCACCATAAAATCAGAGTTCTGAAACTCGTAGGTTCTCAAATGCTTGATGTGCCGAGGATTGACCCGAGTGAGTTCATTCACCTTGTGCAACAATTATTCAAATTCGTTGTTCAACACCAAAACTAATTCATTGGTGTCATCATTTAATTCGGTCATCTTTACAGCGAGCTCCTCATGAGCATTTCGTGACTCTTTTTGTGCCGTCAATACCGAGTTTTTTTGACGGGTTAAGCCCACCATCTCTTCACAAGTTTAGTTGAACTCGACAAATCGAGCCGTCTAGGCCCAGATTCATTTATTATGAGCTTCTTCAAGCTCTCTCAATTTCTCAAAAATCAAAGTTATGCCCGCTAGCATGCCCTCTCATTCAATAATTTTGTTCTCAATACTCACAAGCCGCCCCTCTTGAAACAACTCTCTATTTTAGGAGTCACCCGCTGGTGCTCCATCAAGATCGCCACAGATTCTTGCGATTTCTTGTATCCGGTTTCTCTAAATCTCGATTCCATTTAGTAATAGCTGGAATAGGACACACCCACCTTCGAGTATAGTAATCAGTTTGCTGGATTTCATGGTTGACAACGCCATATAATCTTGTTATGGATACCATATGTCACAGGCTAGCTTGTACGGCACTTGTTGGCTCACACAAGAGTCACAAGTCAGCCTTTATCGAGCAGATCGAGTCCCTTTAAGATAACAAATGATCACATACGTAATGTATTCGCAAAAAAGGTCACGAATCACGCAAATACGTAAATCAGGTGACTCGGGACATCGATTTAAGATAAAAGACACATTTCATAGATATCGTAAAAGATTACAGTATAACTAAGAACCAGAGCATGCATATGTAAAGATTAGGGATTCAAAGAACGCACCTTATCTCGATGGAGTAGCTTAACTACAACTGAACTATCTCCCGTAAAAGAACTAATGAGATTTTTCTCATTCTCTCAGGAACAAACTGACTATTGTTTGTACTTGCATACTACATTTCACTTAGAAATACAATCGATCATAGATGTAATAATGCCAAAGACGAACTTGAACTATGACTCCCGCCTTGATAAGTGATGATGGTTCACTTGGAGCTTATCGAGTTAATCTGAGTCAACTCGCTCAAATCGAGTAGGCTCGGAGACTGAACTCTTAGAGAGATGGATAATGGGCTGTTTATAGCAAAAGGTTGGGCCACAAGTCCAATTAAATGAGGCCACAGCGGCCCAGAAATGAGCCATGTTCGTCACTGCATCTGTTGCAGGATGACAGAAGAAGAAAAGTCAAATCGCAAATCTCAAACGAAAACGATCTTCTTTCTTTAATTACTCACCTGCAGAAACGGACGCACAAGAACTGCTTTTTACCAGTGAGTCGCTCGTCGCCCGGAATCCAATCGGAGAAGCCTCGCCGGCACGCAGTCTGTCTCCGGCGATCGAATATCACGTCAGAAGAAGGCCGCCTTGCTTGGAATCGAGCTGTTTCGCGGCATTTGGGTGGACATGAGGAGGGATCGCGAGAGTCGTCGAGATCGGAATTAGTAGATTTCGTCTAGCTGTAGGGGAGGTATTCGGGAACGAAAATGCGTCGGGCGATCTCCGCGTTTATGTCCCGTCGGCATGTGCTTCTGCTACTCGCCGGTTCCTTACTCATCATCTTCGCCCTTTCCCTGTCCCTATCTCACCAGGTTCGGGTGCTTTATGCTTCATTTTCAGTTTCTGTAGTCATCACCGAGATTCCGATTACGATTTAAGTGTCTGATTTTGTATTAGGGTTTTTAATGTGCTGATTATGTGAAACTGGATGGTAGTTTCAGGATGCATCTTTGAATTACGACCAAAGGGTTTCCAGATGTTTGAGATTTTAGCTGAATGACTTTGTTTGAATGATACAAGGAACCGGATTTGTGATTTGGTTCAACAATTATAATGTGAGTGGAATGAATTTGCTTCTGGGAGGGATATTTGTATTTTTGACTTAGTAGTAATAGTCTCTTTAAGCTTCGATTGGTGACATGACTTTCTTATGCAATGATATCAAGAGAATTGGTATTCTCGCTTTGTGCTACGATTGGTTGCTTTTTATTACTGACAGGAGTCTTCAAGCTGACATTTGCTTTTAACTGAGAAGACGGCAATTTTATCTTGGGCAATGTTTTGATGTTTCCTTTGTGTTAAGCTTGGGTTAGTGATAAGACACTGTTATGCACACTTTTTTTTTCATTTTTTGTAGTTGAGAAATGAGGTAGAAGAAGATCCAGAAATAACTCACCGGGTATTCTTGGATGTCGATATCGACGGCCAGCGTCTAGGTAACTCTTTAAGTTTCTCCTCACCATTTGTAAGGCTTGTATCTTTCTTTGGACGAGGGTTCAACTTCTTCACACTTTATGTCCATGTGAAGATTTTTTATTACACAATGACATTTTAACATATTATTGTTCGATGGAGGAAGTGATCATTCATAGATATGTCATATTTTCACATCACAAGCATTAGCTTGCTAGGTTGCACCGGACCTCGTTCTTGTTTTATAATGATGTGAAATGTGAATGATTCGAGTAACCTCTGAATCAACTATACGCTGCTACTAGTGGTACATGTATAACTGTATATTTTATAGACACTCGTTTGAGCGCCCTTTAAAGTTAACAATTGGAAAGGTAGATTGAGCCAAGCTCCTAATGATATCATTTTTTGGATCATAGTTTTTTGCAGATGCACGCTTTTCATTTAATCTTATCTTTGTTATGCTGTGTAAACATAGCCTGATGGCTAGCGGGTTTTTTTTTCATTCACTTACACTTGGTGGTTCAGAAAATAATATTGTCAATAATTATGGTATTCACTACATGCAAAATCGAAGTTTTTCTCCATAGTTCTACAATGTTTGGTCGACACCTTATGTGTGAACCTTATGCTTTTGCAGGTAGAATTGTCATTGGTTTGTATGGCAAGGTTGTTCCTTTAACTGTTGGTAGGTAACCCGAGCTGAAAATTCATCTTCTTTACCCCAAGCTGAAAATTCATCTTCTTAAGCCGAGCTGATAACTTATCTTTGTAACTAGAGCTGAAAACCTATCTTTGTCATGTATCTTCATTGACTGATGCAGCAATCCTGGCAACATTTCCAATATTTTGCATGTTGTGATTTCCTTCTGTCTAGCTGTCGTGGTATTTGTCCTGCTCTTTTAACAAGATGGCTGTGTGCCAGTATTGTTAGTAATACAATATGAAAGATTCCTGCATTCCCTTTGATTAGTTTAGTCTGGTATGTCTATTTCATTCTCATTAATCATACCATCCAATGCCGAGCATCTTGGTTGTTGTAGTTATAAGTTCAGTTTCTTTCTTCTTTTCTCACTATCCATCTTGCAGTGTGGTAGCTCGTTTTGTTTGCTGTTTACAAATATGCCATACTAACTTTCATTTATTACATGCAGAAAATTTTAGGGCTTTATGCACAGGTACAAATAAGTGCTTGATTATTTTACTGCTATATATGACCGGGGGATTTTATGGTTGTCTTTAGTGACTGTTATTTACGTTTCGTTTCAAAATTAGGAGAGAAGGGAATTGGTGTCAAGGGAAAAAGACTTCACTATAAGGGAACACCCTTCCATCGCATTGTATCTGGTTTTGTGGTTCAAGGTGGAGATGTCGTGAACGGAGATGGGACAGGAAGTGATTGTATATACGGTGATACCTTCCGTGATGAGAATTTTAGGATAAAACATTCACATGCAGGTCTACTTCTACTTTTCCTTGTTCCAATGTTTTTGCACTCATTATTTTGTTGCTCACACATTTCCCTGCATCTGCTTGCCGTTTTATATCATAACCAATATAGTCAAAGCCTTTTCAGTGTACTTATCCATGACTAAAGTATGTAATGTGTCCTTTTAGGTGTTGTGTCCATGGTGAATTCAGGACCCAATTCAAATAATTCTCAGTTCTTCATTACCACAATCAAGACTTGGTGGTAAGCTATTTTGTTATAGCCCTAGTTGTCGTGTAAGCTTCTTTGCTATCATTGCGTTTATTGAAAGCTGTTCAAAGCTTTGTAGCCCTAGTTGTCATGTTTTGGTTTGGCAAAATTTTAGGCTTGATGGGGAGCACGTGGCATTTGGTAAAGTAATTCAAGGCATGGACACAGTATACGCAATAGAAGGCGGAGCTGGAACCTACAGTGGGAAACCCAGGAAAAAAGTGATAATTGCTGATTCTGGAGAGATACCCAAGAGTGAATGGGACAAAGATAGTTGACATATACACATCTGCTCTAAATGCCTGCTTGAGGACTGATGCCTACTTGTCATAACACCTTTCACGGAGCACCTGTCCCCCACGCTCAGGCTCTGGTGAACTTGTAATTTTGTAGTCTATTGAGCTTTATTTGTTGTTTGCCTTTAGAGTCCGAGACAAATTACAGGAAATGAGATGCTTAGTTTCACATACACATATATTGTTCAAATATCTGCTAGAATTTGCTTTCAAGTTTCTGAGAATTTGAGGATACTGTTGAAATGAAATAGCAAACACAGGAGTTTTCACAAACTTTATTGGCATGAATTTTCACTTTCGTCCTTTTGGGTCCTCATCAGGAGCTGAACTTGCAACCACCAGCAAGTTTGGTGTCCGAATTATCCCCAGAGAGCTGCTTGCGTAGCCATGTCGAGTAGCCTCCATCCATGTTGCTCACACTCTCATATCCCTGCGCCCACGTCAATTTCAATTCTAGAATTTCACTTCCCATTCTGCGCAATTTCATATAAATCATTTCACGAGAGGCCAACTTACTGCGTTGAGAAGATCCACGCTGGCTCGCAGAGACCGCCCTCCACCCTGGCAAGCCTGCATATCCATTGTTGCAATTTAGCTCCCATAGGTTAAAGAGTGAGTTACTAAGGAATTAAGGAAGAGGCGCGAACCACAACAAGTTGATCCTCCTTGCTGCAGACCAAGGAGACCTCGTTGAGAAATTCAGGGTTTACCACCTTCCCTGTTAGATTAGTAAATGATTTCAGAAGTTTGAGAATATGACAGAGCCATCATCTGACCAGAACATACCTTGCTCAGTCATAAACATGTACGGAACATTGAGAGC
>NQLW01000055.1:1184242-1205131 GCA_002312845.1 Kalanchoe fedtschenkoi
CGGCCATTACTGGCCAGGCCTACTGCAGATATGCCAGGATGACATACGCGCTTCTCTGGCGCAGCCTCCTCTCTCTCTGCCATCATGGTCGAAACTGGGTCCACTCGCCTACTGGGTGCCATCATCTTGGTCCTCTCCGCCATTTACACCATTTTAGTAAGTTCGTTCTTAAATCCGAATCCAAATCCAAATCCCATTCCAGCTGTAGAATTCCAGAAATAAACCATTCCTTTTTTTTATTTGATTTTTTTCGGGAAGTATTTGTTTGGGAGTTTGGAAGATGCAACAAATATTCGTGCCCTCAACGGTCAAATTCAATTCGATTGAACTAAAAAAATCTTCAGAATAAAGAAATAAATAAATAAATAATATACTATTCCTCATCTTTCAATAAAGCATTTGGCATCATTCCCAGGTCGTTTTAAATTCATTCCGTCTCTTCCTCAGGAAGACTTCGACGTAAGACGCATAGTTACACTTTACTGATTTGAATAAACGGCGTCGTTTAAGTGACCTCGGATATTTTTGAGTTGATATTTTACGACAGTTATTGTTGATCGTGTCTGACTCAGAGAATTATTGTGGCGACATAATTATATAATTTCAGATTAAAAGACAACCTTTTATATCTTCATCGTTCTTCAACGTTCGAAGTCACTACCAGAGTCCACTGATCTGTCAGTCACTCGCTGCTCCACTCCAATGGCGGATCTTCGCTTCTTCCTCTTCTTCCTCCTCTGCCTCGGCCTACCCGAAACCTTAAAGTCCGAAGGCCTCAAAACCTACATTTTCCGCGTCGACAGCGACTCAAAGCCTTCAGTCTTCCCCACCCATTTCAACTGGTACGCCTCCCAGTTCGCCGACGCTGGCCGCATCCTCCACGTCTACGACACCGTCTTCCACGGCTTTTCCGCCAGCCTCACATCTGACCAGGCCGCCTCCGTACTGCAGAACCCGTCTATACTGGCCGTGTTTGAAGACAAGCGCAGGCAGTTACACACCACCCGGTCGCCGCAGTTTCTGGGGCTGAGGAATCAGAAGGGGCTCTGGTCGGATTCGGACTACGGATCTGATGTGATTATCGGGGTTTTCGACACCGGGATCTGGCCCGAGAGGCGGAGCTTCTCTGATTTGAATCTCGGGCCGGTGCCGAAACGGTGGAAGGGGGTTTGTGAGATCGGGCAGAAGTTTACTGCTCGGAGCTGTAACCGGAAAGTCATCGGAGCGAGGTTTTTCGCAAAAGGTCACGAGGCTGCAGGGCCGGGTGGGTTCGGAGGCATCAACGGGACAATCGAGTTCATGTCTCCGCGAGACGCCGACGGGCACGGGACACACACAGCGTCCACCGCCGCTGGCCGCCACGCGTTTCACGCCAGCATGAACGGCTACGCCTCCGGCATCGCGAAGGGCGTCGCGCCCAAGGCCAGAATCGCCACCTACAAGGTCTGCTGGCGCACATCCGGCTGCTTCGACTCCGACATCCTCGCGGCGTTTGATAAAGCGGTTACAGATGGAGTCGACGTCATCTCGATCTCCATCGGCGGAGGAGACGGCGTCTCCGCCCCTTACTACCTCGACCCAATTGCTATCGGCGCCTACGGCGCAGCCGCGCACGGCGTGTTTGTCTCCTCCTCCGCTGGCAACGACGGGCCCGGCGGCATGTCGGTCACGAACATCGCGCCGTGGATGACGACAGTTGGAGCAGGAACTATCGACAGAAACTTCCCTGCCGACATTGTCCTCGGCAACGGCTTCAAGCTTTCCGGGGTCTCTCTATACGCCGGCGAGCCGTTGAACGGCCAAATGTACCCTCTGGTTTACCCAGGTAAGTCAGGCACGCTCTCTGCTTCTCTCTGTATGGAAGACTCGCTGGATCCGAGCATGGTGAGGGGTAAGATTGTAATTTGCGACAGAGGAAGCAGCGCCAGAGTCGCTAAAGGTTTGGTCGTGAAAAAAGCTGGCGGCGTCGGAATGATACTCGCGAACGGAATCTCCAACGGCGAGGGCCTCGTCGGCGACGCTCATCTCCTCCCAGCTTGCGCTGTCGGCTCCACGGAAGGTGACGCCGTGAAAACGTACGCCTCCTCAAACGCGAACCCTACCGCAACCATCAACTTCAAAGGCACAATCTTGGGGATCAAACCAGCGCCAGTCGTCGCTTCTTTCTCCGGCAGAGGTCCGAACGGGCTGAACCCCGAGATTCTCAAGCCGGACTTGATCGCTCCGGGCGTAAACATCCTCGCGGCATGGACTGATGCTGTGGGGCCGACCGGGCTGGACTCCGATGACAGGAAAACGGAGTTCAACATCTTGTCGGGAACTTCAATGGCGTGCCCGCATGTCAGCGGCGCCGCAGCGCTGCTCAAATCCGCGCATCCCGACTGGAGCCCTGCTGCGATTCGGTCGGCAATGATGACGACGGCGAGCACGGTTGATAACAGAGGGAAGACAATGCTCGACGAATCGACGGGGAAGTCCGCGACGCCGTACTCGTTCGGCTCCGGCCATCTGAACCTCGGCCGCGCCATGGATCCCGGTTTGGTGTACGACATCGAAGACGCCGACTACATCAACTTCCTCTGCTCGATCAAATACGACGCGCAGACGATCCAAGTGATAACTCGTAAGGCTGTCAAGTGTCCGGCCAGAACTCCCTTGCCCGAGAATCTCAACTATCCATCAATCGCCGCTCTGTTCTCCACCAACACCAAGGGAGTTTACACCAAGAGGTTTATCAGAACAGTCACGAATGTCGGCGATGCGAACTCGGTCTACAGAGTGAGCGTCGACCAGGTCCCGAAAGGAGTCAACGTGTCGGTCAAACCACCGAAACTGGTTTTCAGCCCAGCGGCAACGAAGCAGAGTTTCGTGGTGACGGTGACGGCTGACGTCAGAAACCTCGGCGTGGATGAGAACGGGGCGGCGTACGGGTCGTTTTGGTGGAGTGATGGGAAGCATGTGGTCAGAAGCCCAATCGTGTTCACTCAATTGAACCCGTTTTGAACTGAACCGGTCGATTGAACCTCTCAATTGAACCGAGCGGGTCGATAGAGTGTCGAATTGGTCGGTTTGTTTAGCAGGAGTGATATGAAATAGGGTTGAATTTTTTATTGTTGTTGGTATGTGGGGCATGAGCTGTAGGAATGGGGCAGAGGAGAAAAGTGGTTGATTGTAGGGACCCAAATTTCTCGTGGCACGTGACCGACCGATTCTGCGTAGGTTTGTTGTTATATTTCGTTTGATTTTGACCAAGTGTTTTGTCTTTTGATGTTACTGTTATGTGAACTTGCAGGGCTTCGATAATGCTCGTGAGTATGTCGTTGTATAGAATGATGCTGAATATGTTGTGACAAGAAATATTAAATAGACTTAAGAATGTTATGGTTCAGTTTTTTAGCTGGTCGGATATTTCACAATTCACAACTTGGGAGTATATATGTCTGATTATCTTCCCCTGTTAATTTGTTTCATTTATTATATTTGGAATGGTAATCAAAATTGTAATATTTTTTTAGTACATTCCTTATAATATGAAGATTGCAAATTAGTTCATGTACATTTTAGACATATTTATGTCTGTATAATACCACCAAAATTTGAATATGAGAGTTGAAGTTAGTAATCTAAATGTAATGATGCCTCATGTCAAAGAATTGTTACCTTTTAGTCTATTCTGAATTGAATTGTAAAATGAGGGTAATATTCGGTTGAGTTGTTTTGAGTTTAATTATGATTGAGGATATTACGTAGGAAATTACTAATCAATATCTATCACATTCGTTCAAATTTTTGTGTGTTTTGGATGTGGTCCGATGGTTTAGAGGATGTTGGAGTGATTTTCAATTAGAAGTTCCTAATAATTGGATTTGTAATTAATAAAATATAAAAAAAATGAGAAAGTCATTCAGAAGATAAAAAAATAAGAGAAAAACTTCAAAATGGATCTGAACTATCACCGCTTACGCAATTGTGGTCTAAACTGCCACAATTTTTCAACAGGGTGCGATTGCAAAAAATTGAACTGATTTTGGATGCTGCTTAAGATCAGTTTGTTTGTACATTTAAATATAATTGATCTTATGAAATTTGTTGAGAATTATTGATTATTGCTTATGAAGAGACGTCATTTTTATATGCGTAAAATGATATTGTTTATTTTGATAACCAAATGATGTAATTTTCGTACACAAATCTAAGTCTTATAATAATAATAGTTTAGAAATGTAATGGTAAATTTTATTTTAGAAAATCGGTTCAATTTTTTTTTCATCGCACCCTTTTAAAAAATTATAGTAGTTCGGATCACAATTAAGTAAATAGTGATAGTTCATAATCTATTACATGTCGTTTAAGGTTAATTTGAGTAGATTAAGGTGAAGTTAACACTAACGGTTGAACAAATTTAATGAATGGGTGATTGATGTTTTTATAAAAAAATTCGTGCAAAAAGTAAAATTGGTAGATGATTACTGGTGGGGAATGTATTTTTTATTGAATATGATAATGAAGTTATTAATGTTTGACATTTTAAGATAGTTGTTGACATTAAATACGCATTGAAAATTGTGAAGTGACAAGTAAAAATGGACAAAGAAATTCGATTAATTGACATTTAAGAGGACAGACGAAGTATCTCTAAGTTGGTGTCGAGAAGATCTAATGAATGCCGGAAAAACTAGATGAGGAACACATTTTTAAATATTCCAACATGATACTTTCCTAAGAACATGTCATGTTATGAAAAGGACTAACCACGCTCATTGTTTTGTTTTTGTCACATGCCCACCACAACTAACAATCTTTCTCATGTAGCATCGTTAACAAGTCATAGCATTATCATTTACATTGCAAAATATCTTTAAATTTACATTCAAAATTAATTAGCACGGTGTGTGAGAGTCCAACTGTATATTAAGATCGTTGTATATTAAGATCGTTTTAAAAATTTTAATGGGAGATATGGAACTTACCCACTTATATGACTCAACACATTTTGTTTCAAAAATACCTTATGTTTAGTTTCAATTTCACCCTGCTTTTAGCAAAGCGCCGATCCCACATGCAGTTTTCCTATACCAAACGGGCATATAAGGAACGCGGTTTTGTCAATGTGGAATCTAAACAGTTGATATACTTCATCCGTCCTCTTTTACATGTTGTTTAAGGTTCATTTGAGTATATTAAAGTGAAGTTAATGCTAGCGGTTGAACAAATTTAATAAGCAGTTAGTTAATATTTTTTTAAAAGTTCATGCAAAAAGTAAAATCGATAGATTATTACTAGTGTTTATTTTTTATTGATTATGATAATAAAGTGATTAATGTTTGACATTTTAAGGTAGTTGTTGATATTTAATGTGTATTGAAAATTGTTAAATGACGTATAAAAGTGGACAAAAAAATTCAATTAAGTGGCATATAAAAAAAGGACAGAGAGATAAACCTACACAAATATAAACCTTCTCTCTATATATAATGCAGTTTTAATCTTCAATAGAAGCACAACGTGAAATTCTCTCTACTAGCCATCTATCCATCGAGCACAAGTGTAACATATTATCGAATCGACTCTGTGGATCTAATGAATGCTGGAAATCGATTCAAGGAGATTTGCTGAATTTCACTTGCGACGTGTCTTAAGATTTATAGCTGCAAGATCGCATCTGATTCATCCACACATATACAAGTAATTCATCTCCATCATCTACGTCGTCATGAGTTGATTCACTATTTCCGTTGTAGCGCTTTTCGACATCAAGACAGATCATGTCTAAAAGATTAAACTTGTATTCATACCAGTGTTCTAAAACTCGGTCTGGGCCGATTAACCGGCGCCCAGGCATTGGGCGCCCTCCTACCGTTTTTTTTTCAGCCGAGACAGCTAAAAAACCTCTAGATTAATCGGTCAACAAACCTTCCCTTGATCTGAGGCGTTTCTGCCTTTCTGGTCGATGCAACGAATGAAGATTTTGGACGAACGGAGGTCGGAGGGACGTTCAGTGATTTGGGGCGGACGGATGGAGAAACAGTAAGCGCGAACGGACGAACGAACGGAGGTCGGAGGTCAGAAGATGCGGGTGGAGGAGAACCGTGAGCACGAGAGGAAGCTGCTAGTGGAGAAGAGCGGCGACCGGCAGGGAGCAAGCGAGAGGCGAGAAGGCTTCTCGGAGAAGAAAGAAAGAAAAGTCCAAAAAAGTTAAGATGATAAATGATATATTTTTAATTGATTTTGATTAAAGGTTCTGAGTCAAATAAGATTTTATCCTTATCCTTTTTATTATGATTACCATGTTTCGTATTTTTAATTTGATTTTAAAATTTTATATTTTTAATTGAATATTAAATAATATATTAGTTAATAAATTATGATTTAATAAGATATTTTTAAATTAGTTTTATAATATTATATTTTAATTTAATTTATTAAATATTATATTTGGATAAAGTTCAAATATGTTACTCAAGCAAATCGCGGTAGGGGTGTGCATCACTCCGAATCGAAACCGGTTTGGACTGAAATTGGAATTGATAATTTTTAAGGATCGAAAATTGGACCGGTTTTAAATTGGTCTGTACCAGACCGGATTCATAAGAAAATTAAATTAATTAGAATATTAAATAAAAATATTTTTCAATTTATATATTAAATAAAATATATTTAATTATTATATTAAAAGTGTTATATTTTATTAAAAATTGTAAAATCGGTCCATTCCGGTCCGGGCCGAAATTTTCCAGATTTGAACAGGACCAGACTGGAAACAGAAATCTATAAAATCAATGGACCGAAGACCGGACCAGGATGAATCAGTCCGGTCCAGTTCGGTCCATTCTAAACCTGTTCCGATGCAGACCGGATTTTGTACACCCCTAAATCGCGGATACAGATTGCGTTGAATATTTTATTTTCAAATAAACCATAACGTTGTTAAAAACCATACTCTATATATGTGGTTTGCATTTGTGTAATTCATGTTATCTGATGGGACTCGACGTTGTCACACAACATCCAATATTAGCGGTTTGGTATATAAAAACCGTTTGTGGTATTAGCGGTTTCCTAAAATAGGAAAAAATGATTTCTAAACGAAAATCTAGAGTATTTTTGAAACAATATGAAACGAAAAAAAAAGTTGAAAAAAAAAATCCTCAAATGGCTGGAGTGTGTTTCTTGATAGGAATTTCTAATTTTGTGTATTGTACATATAGTTTTTAAAATCAAAGAGGGATCAAACCTATCACATTTTTGTGATCAAGTTGATTTTACTCTTGATTTATGCTTCATTGGTTAGATTGGTTAATTGGATCGGTTTGACTGTCATACACTCCCTATGCCCTCTTTTATATATCATTTAACCAAATTTTGTTCTCCATTTTTATTTGTCACTTAACACTTTTCAATGCGTATTTAATATCTACAACTACCTTAAAACGTCAAACATTAATTGCTTCATTATCGTAATCAATAAAAAATTCATTCTTCACCATTAATCATCTACCAATTTTTAAAAAAATATTAACCACCTATTTATTAAAATTGTTCAACCGCTAGCATTACCTTCACCTTAATTTACTAAATTAATCTTAAACGACATATATTCGAGGACGAATAAAGTATTTTAGATTGATTGATTATATCAGTTTGACCGTCAATCTAATCAAATCACCAAATTATGTCATTTATATATTAAACGAATTAATATTTAAAAAATTAACTTAGGTAGCTAGCAGTGAAATTTTAGGTGAATTTATAAGCCAATGAGAGTTTCATCCATAGGCGGATCCACTTGGGGCAGAGGGGGCAACTGCCCCCCGAATCCCACCTAAAATTCTTCTATCTAGGATAAAAAAAATTATATAGATAAAAATTAAATTTATATGTATAATTTCAAAAAAAAATTTAATTTTGCCCCCCAAATTCAACCTAAATTTTTAATTATGTAATTGTTCCCTCCCGAAAAAAATTTTCTGGCTCCGCTACTGGTTCCACTAAAATTTTGATATGATGTACAATTTATTTCGTTATTAATACTGAATATACTATTTAATCAATCTCTCCCTAAAATATTAATAATAGTACATAGTATTCTTTATATCTTTACTTTTTTTTTTCCGGTGTTGTGTACGGATTATTCCGATATTTGATTTTCTACTAAACAATTTTACAACAACAGTTAATATTATACATTTTTAAATGCATTCTGCCAACCATGCACTTAAATTCTAACATTTCATAACTGATTATTTACGAATTTATAAAAAACCTGTTTATAGTAAAACTTGCCTGGTTTATATGAATTTACATTGAACTAGACAGTTTGATCCAAATTTATCTTGTTTATTTTGCGACTTGATAAGGGTGTGAAAATTGGACCGGAACCTCTATCTGATTCTTGATCTAACCAATCGGTCCAATCAAACTTTAGAAATTATGCTACACATGCATCTTGCTTGTAGTTGAATTTGATTTCAGACTTTTTTTAAGTTAAATTACATTCATATTAAATGTTTTATTAATTAAAAATATGATAAAACGAAAATTATTGCAAAGATGTTAGGGGAAAAATTTGTGTTGCATATTAATATTTTTGTGTGTGTTTATTTTTCATGGTAAATCAAACATAAAATTATATTTTTCTCAAACGTTCTCTTTTCGTCTCTTAAATTTCTCAATAACCATATAAAATCATTTAAGTAAAATTAACGTTAACTCTATGATAACTGTGAAAATATTTTATTTTGTTCCTCAATTCACAGCAAAATGTTGAAAAAAAGGTGAGAGGAAATATTTACGTTGCGTATTATTTTTGTTTATCTTTATTTTTCATGGTAAATCAAACACACAATTTTATTTTCCCAAAAATTGTCTTTTCGTCCCATAGAATTTTCAAGAATCAAATGAGGATCGGTCAATTAAAACTGAAGTTTACTCAACTATAACTATGAAACTATTTTATTCTATTCAGCTTAACTCATCCAACTAAAAGATAGATCATTACTCCATCTGTCATCTTTTATATATCATTTAAATGAAAATATTTGTTCACTTTCACTTATTGCTTAATAATTTCAATACATATTTAATACCTGCAACAACTCTAAAAAATTATGCATTAATGATTTCATTTTATTAATTCATAATGAAACTCATTTTGCACCAATATAAACCACTCTATTTTACATATTGCACTAAATTTAAAAGAAACACATTAAATATCATATTATTAAATTTATTTAATTGCTAACATTTACTTCATATTAACTTACTCAAAACAGGTGTAAACAACATATAAAAGCGCACGGAAGAAGTAAAACTTATAATTTATTTCAAACGGTCTATTGAAGATAGATGAGCGTCCAGCTCATATTTATTTTTCGTAACACACACTCGATCTTCATCAAAATTCGAACTCTAAAACTTAAAATTTAAATGAATTATCACCCAAAATCATAAACTACCAAACCACACCCTCATCCCTTTCAGCTCAGATTTGATCTTTCAGTTTATGGTGATAAGGGTATCCCATGGGAAACAACCACACATGCACAAATAAAGGCATTTAGTTTTGTTTTGATGTGCATGAGATGGCATTGAGTTTGGGGGACCTCTGGCAAAGACAATTTGGGATGATAAAAGCCTCAAGTTAAGGCTCATCTCTAGCAATCAACATCTCATCCCAATCTCACCAAACCCCACCTTCATTATCCCCAAGCTGGATTTACACTGACCTTGACATTTGCTTGATTAGCGCAACAAATTTCTACAGCATTTTTGTCCTCATCAATAATAAAAAAACAATCATTACATCTTATATAATAATGTGTCTGTCGTACTCCCGATCATGTGACCCATCTCTCCTGCCCACCCCACCACACCTCCAACCACACTTCCCCCACCAAGCCGAGTCAACCCTCACACCTCCAACCACATTCCCCCCAACAGCCCCCTCCATTCAACCGTCACTATCCCCTCCACGACGTCAGGTCAACGGGTGCGTACTAGTAAGATAATAACAAATTACCATAGATAGTGAAAAATGATTCATTAATCCGATTTAATATACAAACTAACATTCCTTCCATTTTTTATTACTTTTTTACCCATCATTTCTTTTAAATTTCACTTTTACCATACTTGAAAAAATCGCAGTTGTGAACCGTGTTTTTTTTTCTTCAAGAAATTGGGGTTTAAACTGATGGTTGTAAAACCACGGTTTAAAACTGTAATTTTCTTGTGAATAATCAGGGGTCACAACTGCGGGTTTTTTAAGAAAAATTATAGTTTTAAAATCACCGGTTTGAAACCGCAGTTCTTTTGAAAAAATCATAGTTGTGAAGCACGGTTTTTTTCAAATATGATATGGTGAAATTAAAAAGAATGGTAAGGTAAAAAAATATAAAAACTTGTAATGAGAACATTTAAAAACAAAACTCCATCAATCCCAAATCAGTATAGTTATAAAAACATTGCTTGTATTTTCACAGGTATTCATTGTAATATCTAATTTGTTTTAAGTATGATAAAATTCATTTAAAAATATTGATAAACAGTAATAATGCCAAACAATTTAATCATTCACATTCCTAAGCATAAGGTAGTGTTTTCGAGTATAAGTTTGGAGAAAAATGATAATGTGGTGTTTCTGAATTTTTTTAAGGAGGGAGTAAGAATGATTTGAAGAGAGTATTCATCAGTTTTTTTTTCTCGTACTTTAAGTGGATCTGGAAAGAGAGGGAGAGATTCAACGTAAAAAGACGTTTATACCTTCTTCTTATTTATATTCATTTATTTTGATTTATATACATGATTATTTGAGTAATCTCGCTCTTTTTAACTCTTATACTTTCAAATACATCCTCTGTTCACCCTCAAATTTTTATTTTATTTTTCTTCTAAATAATTTCATTTTCTTTCGCTTCAAACTCTATAACAATGCTTAATTGTTCCTCAAATGCCATGTAAAACAAATCAATTCTTATTTAGAAGCATTTTATTTAGCTGGACAATCAGTTGAATCACTTACTTTTTATGCTTTCATATCATTTTAAATTATAAATAAAAAAATTAGACAATAAAATATTTAATTTGAAACCAATGAAATTAATAATGTTTTTATTATTTACAAAAAAATTGTAGAAAAATCTAAGCTCCTATTGAGATAGTGGGCCGGACAACACGGCCCATCTTTCGACCTACTTACGGCCCAGACCAAAAAGAGAACAACACGCGCCTCCTTTACCTTGCAGTTTTTCACACTCGCTGGTTGCATTTACTACGCTGCCGATGCTGATTGCCCACAAATTCGAATTTGAGCTTCAACGTCGTCATCGTCGGCTTCCCGCCGGTACCACTTCCAGGCGATTTCAAGGTCGAATTCGGCAAGATAATGCGTTATTTGACCTTCAGCGATTTTTTAGCTTCTGCTCGGGCAGCTGAATTTGTGATGTGAATTTATTGCCTATAAGGTGTTTGTTAAAATGACTATGTGAAGTTAAAGGAGTTTACGCCTTTGCAGAGTTTTGAAAGTGGTCTGTAGGAATACTTTACCCATAATTAGAATATTTTTTCATATGCACATACTTGTGAGATTATGGCATTTAAGAGGTTTATGTACACTTTGTTACTTGATGTGCCTCACTGGAAGTTATATTGCATTGAGGTAATGCCTGTGAGCTATTAGTGCTTTGATGAGAATTTATGTATGGTTTTAGCTGCCTGGAGTTTTGGAGTAATGCGGCATTCGGACTTGTCGTTTTGAACAACATAGTCATGACTAACTGATGTATAGAATATTATCCTTTCAGGTGTGCAGCAATGTATGAAGGTCTTAGTCGGGCTCAGAGCGTGACAGAAATTTGTGATGATTTGAAGCATATATGATATTTGCATGTGATGTCACTCTCGGTGATAAGTAGAATGCCCCCACGTTTTCGTTTTCTTAGGAGTGGTCTATCGGTTGCTCCGGAGGTCTCTTCGACTACATGGTTTTTTTATAAGAGCTTGCGCAACCATATTGATACACGGAATCTGCATAATTATTCAGAAGGGTGTGGAAATGTCTTTATCAGATGGTTTTGTAATTTTCCTGAGCCGCAGATTTTATGTTGGGGAGGTTCATCTCGTGATATTTTGCTACAAAAGCTTGAAGTTAAGCTAAGAGATCATCAAGTTGATGATGCATGGGAAGTGTTCAATGATTTCAGGAAATTGTATGGTTATCCCGAGCGTTCGGTTATGTGTAAATTGGTTAATGAACTGTCTTACTCAGCGGAGTCTCGCTGGCTTCGGAAGGCATATGGTTTAGTGTCTGGTATCTCAAAATATAAGTCAAATTTACCCCAGAATGACGTTTTAGCCAAGCTATCTCTCTCATTAGCTAGAGCGCAGATGCCCATTCGTGCCACCATGATATTAAGACTACTGGATGACAAGACGTCTTTAACGAGTGTAATGAATTTGGTTGTTTTACATTTGGTGAAGACTAAGATCGGTACTGTTCTTGCATCCAATTTTTTGATTGAAAATTGCAACTGCTGTGGACAGGTAACTACCGAGGACAATCCAAGACGCAGAAAGGATTGGAAACTTGATACATCCTGCTTTAACCTTGTTCTTGATGCTTGTGTGAGGTTTGACTCATCTTTCAAAGGACAACAACTGATAGAGGCAATGGCACTAACAGGAGTTGTGGCGGATGCACACTCAGTGATCATCATCGCCCAAATTCATGAGATGAGTGGTCAAAGAGATGAACTGCTGAAATTCAAAGATCAGATTCATCCAGTCCCCGTATCTCTACTTCACCATTATCATATATTTTATGATTGCCTTTTAAGTTTGCATTTCAAGTTTGGTGATCTTGATGCTGCTTCAGATCTCGCTATCGAGGTCTTTAAAATGGGGGAGGAGCTACCTATTACAAAATTGAAGAAGGGATCGCACAAGCCTTTCCTTATCCCAATAGTATCCCAAAATCTGAAATCAGGCTTAAAAATTCAAGTCCTTCCTGATATATTACATAAGGACACCGTCCTAAAATTTGCAACTCAACATCAACTTATAAGTTACAAGAATAGAAGACTTGTTCTCAGCGACAGGGCAGTAGCTAAGCTTATCCATGGCTACAAGTTGGCTGGACGAGTTAATGACTTGTCAAAGGTGGTCACTAGAATCCATGGAGAAATGAGTTCATCTAAGGAAGCAAGTTTCTGCTCAGATATAGTAAATGCTTGTCTCTTCTCAGGGTGGCTAGAGACCGCCCATGATATCATTGATGATATGGAACTTGCTGGAACTCCCATGCCTTATGATGCATACATGTCCCTTATGTCCGCCTATTGTAAAAGAAAGATGCTTAGAGAGGCAACGGGACTAGCACACCAAATAAGGAAAGCTGGGTTCAATTGCGACCCTTCTGATGAGCAATTTATCTCGACCTGTTTCACTGATGATAATAACCAAAACAATCAGCTGAAATCAGGTTTGGCCGAGTCTCTTGTCCGGGAAACACAACTGAAAAAGACAAGCCTCTCAGAAATTTACAAGTTCAATTCATCAATATACTTTTTCTGCAAGGCAAAAATGATTGAAGATGCAGTACGGTCATATAGGAGAATGCAAGCTGTCAATATTCACCCCACTGTCCAAACTTTCACAAGTCTATTACAAGGGTATGCTTCCCTGGGAATGTATCGTGAAATGACAGTCTTGTGGGGTGACATTAAGAGGCGTTTAGCAAGTGAAAGTTTACCTCCAAACAGGGATCTATTTGAGCTTTTGTTATCGAGTTTTATTCGTGGAGGATACTTTGAACTGGTGTTGGACATCATTTGTTGCATGAAAAAGCAGAGTATGTTCATAGACAGGCAGTTGCACAAACATGAGTTTCTAAAGATTCATAAGGATCTGTACAGAAACTTAAAGGCTTCAATGGCAAGAACTGAAGCTCAAAGCAAAAGGCTGCATTTAGTGCAGGAGTTTAGGAATTGGGCTGGCATCAGCTAAAGATTGGTCATGATGGCAAGCTTCAAATTTTGTTCTCTTATATAGTATAAGCCAATTATTATGCTCTTACTGGATCAAGGAGAACGAGTCTAATAGACTATATTACTAAAACAAGTGATGGGGTGTGATGAATCGTGGTGCTTTGGAACACATGTTTTGGAGTGAACTTCCTGAGCTCACAGATACTCTCCCTCTGTCTATGCCGGTAAACCTGCTAGGAATCTTGCACGTGGCAATCCAAGGTTGCAAGCTGCTTTGTCTGACTGGATCTAACCGAATGGAAAACTATATGATTTAAAGTAAAGGAATCCAAGCCATATGCAAACTACTAAGAGGTACATACTAAGTGTTTCTATGGATTCCTTGATAACCTTCGGTTATCCATTTGAACGGACTATCTAAGCTGTGTGTTTCAGAAGTATCAATTTTGATCATTCGCTTATCTGTCATATGTTTGTGCTATTACTTATTTCTAAGTAGGACTAATACAAGAGGTTGAGATCCTCCACGAACCCTCATCACTACTGAAATAGTTAGTTCATTGTACTGATCCTTTTGAGTGATAAACAAAGGGTGTATAATTAGGAGTTTGCAGCCCCATCTTTGGTGTAAATAATTGGCCATCGGTTTCAGGACCCCTGGGTTGCCTCAACAGTCAACTCATGGTTCTGGTTCTCCAGTTTCTTTCAGCGACTGTACCCATCTTTCAGCATAATAAGTAAAGAGTATAGACTAACGCCATTTTCATGTTGTACAGTCCTTAGTTCAACTTAAGATTGAGTAATTATTATATTTTTTGGGAACACATTACCAAACTTATAATCTAGTCAAGAAGGTATAGTCTGGTTGGAGCAGTTTGTTGATCCTTCTTCTTCTTGGTGATCCTAATTACTTATAGGTTACAACAATATAGCTACATAATAAGTTTTGCTCCCTTTCAGTTTCTTTATAGTTTATACTGTGAAGTATTTGATTTGTCATAAAAAGTTTCATAACTTGTCTTTGTTTATTCATTTTCCTCACAAATATATAGCTCAATTCTTTCCGTTAATAGCAAACCTTGACCAGCTTGAATGATCGGTAAATGGGATTGGGATTCATCAGGTTTTGATTTCAATAGAGGCATATAGAAATGAATATTTTCAGGAGCATATATCAGACTAGCTGAGATGATCAGTTACAAAGAGTGGCCTATCTTGGACTTGGTTTTGGTGTGGGGTTTATCCGATTAAATGTAACTCAATCAAGTTTTTCAAAATGCCACTTCATTTTGAGAATAGGGTAAGATTGAAGTCATTTTCAGATAGTGCAGTCATGTATGAATGGCTATGGAGGAGGCCCGTTGAAAACTTAAAATAGAAAAGCATCATAGAAGCTTCTAATGTGTGTACCTAACACCATTTGAAAAAGAAAAAAGAGGAAGGCAGGAGAGTTAGGTTGAAAAAGCGATCCCTTTTCCATGTGGGAAAGGACATCATTTGTTTATTACTATCAATCACATTATTGATTTGCAAAAGCTCTTCTAGATTTCAACTTGAGGCCTAAATACATGATTTCTCAGGCATCAATTCAGTAGCAACTGGACTGGCTTATGACTATTTGCCTATGCTCATGTCATTCAGCTTCGCATTTGTCAACTGAAATTTCGATTAGGTAGATTCATTAATTTCTGGAGAGTTATTGATGCAGTTCAAACTGAGCAACTCGAGTTACTTGATGTTGCCATTTGTATGTACCTGCTTTTGTTTGTTTTTAATGGGAGTGCAATAATACAGGTTCACAGGATGAAGCCCACAACAAGCACTGGAAATGTCAACCAAAACTGTCAGCTAGAGGTTTCCATTTTTCTATTGGACCGGCTCTCACAGTGACATGACCAGGAATGAATGCTTGGTGGTGGGTATTGCATTTAATTTTGTGGCTATCTTCCACCTCCCACCCCCTCTTTTTTCGGTCAATTGCCTAGCTGATGAAGCAAATCAAAAGGCACTCCGCTATGAACATTGCATCATCCTATCTTTGGTATGATGCACCAACTCCATGTCTATTTAAATTTCATCTCACATTGTTTTTAGCTTTCTGGTATAGTATAAATTAACATCTAATGACTTGGTAATTGGATTGGACACATATGCCTGGTTATATGTACATGTGTATAGGTAGGTATCACATAGTGCTCACCCATCTCATTCCCCTGATTTAGACAAAAATAAACAACGGAACACCCATGTTTGATTTCACATGATGATCTATCCAAAATACGTAATAAATAAGTGTGGGGTTTGGTTTGGTTTGCTTTGTTGGTTGGGTCATGCGATCAAGGTATAATTATATGTTAGGTTGGTGGGAACTGGAAAGAAAGTTGGGTTTATGGCACTTTATACAGACAGTTGTTAGTTCTCTCACGCATATGATAATCCCCTGTCTCTGTATGTATTGATTGAATTTGGTGTACTGCCTTGCCTTTTATTCAAAAAATACACTTGCTAGTGGGTTCACAAAATTGAGATAAGTCTCATGGGTAACCATATCCTCTCCTTTCCTTCTTTTCTCCTCCTCTCATCTCTTCTTTAGCTTATCCAGTGTTGAAAAGATCCTACTTATGGACCCTCTTGGCTCCTCCATCAGCATTGAAAGACAAATTTTGTGTGTACCTTTGTGCAAACAAACCTACACTTGACAGCAGTTCCCTTCAAACTTGAAAACTTGAAACTAAAATGATGGATAGACTTTGAGTTGAGCTGAGGCTCTGATTTGTTATCAGAGTTTTCAATGGGGTTTTTTTTATTTGTTTGGCTCATTGTAACATGTCTTATTCCTCATCAGACTTGAGGGATGTAGGATAGATACATAGAAGAGGTCTAAGTCATGTAGGCAGAAGAATAAGAGAAATTGAAAATTACTTTACATACCCAAGGCTCCTACTTTCTACTTCAGTATCAAAGTCTCTCTTGGTGAGATACAGATCGTAGCTGAAGCTGCTGCAAATTGCAGCTAGCCCTTTTCATGATCATGTGAACTGAAATCAGGACTAATATTAGTATATGGACTGCTTACAATTAATTACATTACAAAAGAACAAAGTTTCAACATTCAACCCCTGAAATTCATATCCTCCATATTCATTACCCAAAACCCAATTTTGATCAGAAAATCATTTCATCTCCAGGCTTCTGTAATCCAGAACGCCCCCTTTCAGTCCTAAGAAATCATGATGAACAACTACACTTTTGTTGTTCACACTGCCATTACTACCACAGCTGCAGTCTTTGCTGTTCTTCAACCCCAAGCTACATGCAAAGCAGACTACAGGAGAGTGGGTTCTTCCACTCTTTAATACTGCCTCCTGTTGTTGCTGGAACTGGTAGCAGCTAGGAGGGCTGATTTTAAGCTCAAGATTTAAGTCTGGAATACCTTGTTGTTCTTGAAGAGGAAATTGCTCAACCTTGCATCCGAATATACCTCTCACCAAGCTCTTCTGATCTTCTACTTGATCTCTGCCTGTAGCATTCATGTTGTTGTTGTTGGATGCACCGAATGAAATGGTTGTGGTGGTGTTGGTATTGGCGGATCGCTCTGGTGTGGACGGATCATTGATGTTTCGGTGAGTCGCTGGATCTATGCCTCTGTTCAACAGCTTTCTCCTTATATGTGTGTTCCAGTAGTTCTTTATTTCATTGTCAGTTCTTCCTGGCAATCTCCCTGCTATAAGTGACCACCTGAAATTCAAAAAAGTTCCAACCTTAAATTAGTACTACAACTTAAGAAACTGAGAATCAGGCGCGTCTATTGTAACTTGTAAGTTTGGGAGGATCTCAAGAACTGGGTTTTTGAAATGCTTACTTGTTGCCAAGGAGGCTATGGAGTTTGATGATCAGCTCGTCCTCCTCCTCTGTAAAGTTGCCTCTTTTCAAATCAGGTCTGAGGTAGTTGATCCACCTGAGCCGGCAACTCTTGCCACACCGGAGCAGGCCAGCAGCCTTGGGAAGGGATCTCCAACAGCCCTCCCCATGAGCTCTGATGTAGGAAATCAGTCGATCATCCTCTTCCTTAGTCCATGCTCCTTTGTTGGTGTGAGCCTTCTCACAACACGGTGACCTCCCCATTAGGACAGATTCAGTGGCCAATTATGATAGATCAGTCTGTAGATTTGATGATCGGAGGAATTGGGATTTTTCTATTTTGGAGTCTCTCTGTTTCCTGTTTCCTTTGTGGCCTTGAGAAAAGATCTTTGCTTTTTTGTTGGTGAAGCCCCAAGGGTGTGGCTTTGCTGGGTCTTCTTGGGACTTCAAATGGGGGTGTTATATAACTTTTGACTACATGGATCTACACGTAATAATGTGTGTATATATAACTACTCTTCATATATTAAACAATAAAAATATATGTATGCTGCACATGAGAGATGAAAGAGGAGCAAATTGTTATTGCTTCTAGATGTGAGTTGGTGAGAATAGGTTTAATGGATTGCCTAGCCATTTGTCATCATCTTTAATTTATATACTTATGATGAAATACTACTACTACTACTTCAATCAGCCAGTAAAAGGGTCGTCATCATCATTATTTAGAATTAAAAACAAGTGATTAGATAAACTCCACTCTGGCCTCTATACTGGTTTTTTAATTACAAAGTTAATGCTACACTACTTACTTGCTTAACTTGAATCACACACTAAGATTGGGAAATTAGATTTAGATTAAAGTATAAAGATGTTAGCCAAACCCAATGGCCAACATGTACCAGAATACATGTGGGGGCACATTTATGACAAGTATTGTATTGAAAGCTGTTGGAACTAACACCATTGGCCGTGGGTCCCTCTTAGCTTGGTTTTAAGGACAGGACAGCTCTTTCCCTGTTTTAAAATTTCTAACCTTTTGGCCTACTTTCTGTTTCTTCACATATTACCCCTGATGAGTAAAAAGGTCTTTGAATTTTCCAATCATATATGTTTCTAGATACACAGTTGTTTTATCAATCAAAACATTCCAGTGAAAATCGATTGGGTCTGCTATTTCTTTAATTGTTTTGGAACAAACAGTGAGCGTTTTCTTTTCTTTTTAACCATGGTTTGTTGGGGGTGAGAACTGAGATAAAAGTTTGTGTACATATGTATTGTTGGTTTAGGGAAAGAACTGAACTGTGGGTACTGGGTAGTAGTTGTGGCTCTTTACTCTCCATTGGCTGAATACATCATCATGCATGAGGATTGAGGGTGGTGAGAAATGAAAATGAGGGGGTTGAGAGAGATGAAAAGTAATGTATTGGTATCAACTTTTGAAGGGGAGGGTTTCTAGAAGAGGTATTGGTTGGGTTGAATGCAAATTGATTTGAAAAGGAAAGGTCTGAGAGCAATAAACCTGTGAAAACATGAACATCAGAAGATAAAAATATACAAAAGATAATGGGGAGTGTGGTTGTGGTTGTTGAATGTGGGCTCGGGTTCACCTTCCACTTCCCCTTTTTTAACCTCCCCTCTTTATTAAAAAACCTGTGTGTGGTTGAAGTTCAGGCAAAAATACATACATGGTAGTGTTTGGTTTACTTTGCTTTGGTTCCATATCTATCAATTATTATGTAATAACTCTCAATTGTTGCTTATTGCTGTTACACATGCTAGTTGCTTTGCTATCGCCATCGCATTCACATTCTTGCTCTCTCAACCTCACAACCCAACTTCAATTAATTCAATGTTGATTGATAGTTGGGGGAGATGGAGTGAGATGGGTAATGGGTTGGAGTTTGTTTTCTCTTTTCTTTCAACTTTTTATCTGATTTGAGCAAAGATCGTGAGGGCATTTCAGTCATTTAGCTGCACCATAATTTCACCTACCATTTTCATCCTATGCTTCTGACAGACCTGACACTTTCTCCTGTTCATATTTCTAGATGGGATGGAAAGCCCACCACCTCCCTATCCTCTCTGCAGTTGTTGACTTTGGAATTGAATTTGAAACTCCTTTGCTGCTTCATGCAACTTCCTCCTTCCTGGATCCTCACTCACTCGAGTCCAACTATTGGACAGCCTTGTTTTTTGACACATTATCTCCAGCCTCGGAGAATGTGGAAAACAGCAGGAAAAAAAAGAGAGCATGATCCACTGGAACTCTTTCAAATTCCTCTTCCATTGTCCTGTCTCTTCTTGTTTCTGCTTTCAAATTTCAATCTATTAGTTAACACACACAACCATTTACTATATGAAAATGCAAACGCCACCAATAGGTAGGGGCTTACCACTTAAGTTGTAGGGGATGGAGTTAGGTTCATTCAACAGGCACACATGGATATGAATCTCTGTTTGCCAACCACGTTAAGATGTGAGGAGAAAAATAATCATAGTCGTATTAAATGAAGTGGAGGAAGTTTGGTAGTGGTGATTCATTCAAACTGAGTAAGATTCCAAATAATACAAGTAGTGAGATAGCAGATGACAAGGATGGATTGATATCATGTGCCTAGGCAATGAATGGAGGAGGGTGTGGTGGTGGGGATGGGGTCCTTTAAAACTGCCCTTACCTACCTACCTACCAACTTTTAACCCCCCCACACCACCATTTTCGGTTCTCTTTGATGGCTCACATTCCCTGTCCATGTGAGCCAGCAGGAACAACCTCAACACATAAACATCATTATACTTACTATATCAACCTCACCACCTTCGATTCTCCTCTTAGTTTCATTCTTAATTATTCGTACTTTCCTTACCGGTTCCTTAAATTATTATGTGGGAAATGTGAGTGTTGACAAGGGATGGATGTGGGGGAAAAGTTGGTTGGTTGTGTTAGGCAGGTGGAGCGTAGTAGTTAGGCAAATGAGGATTGAATGAGACCAGTGGTTAAGTAGCTGGGAGAGGGAGATGAAACCATGTTACGTTAGAAGAA